>CAIGRS010224175.1:0-27783 GCA_903798395.1 Fraxinus floribunda | reverse complement strand
TTAAACAAATAACAACTAATTGCATTTATAGTTACTATTATCAAATATTTATAGCATAATAGGTACATCCCAACTAGGTTGGTACATACTTAACTATAATATTTAATTTTTTTTTCATGAGCCGCGATTGAAGGTGCAACCCGCGAAACCCGCGAGTTACACCTCCTTGACCCGTGATTCGCCTGTTCGGGTTACGGGTTAGCCCGCGGTCCCGAGTCTTAACCGCGGCTCGTGAAGGTGCAACTCGCGAAGCCCGCAGGTCACATCTCCTTGACCGTGAACCGCCCATTCGGGTCACGGGTTGGCCTGCAGTCCGGAGTCGATCCGGGTCGATTTTCTCTGGTCCGGTCGACTTGTCCGTCTTGACACCTCTAATTGGAGGTCAGATATCCCATTCTCTTCTCTTATTTTTATTCCCATCGTTTTATAGGAGATTCTCCTTTACATTGACATTCGTAGACTGCATGATGGGAACCATTTACATTTCTATGGTGCTCAATAAGAATAAACTTTTCTAGTACTAGTAAATATGAAAATTAGAGATGAGAGATGCTATTTATACAAAGGGGTGACAAAAATGGTTGATAAAATGTCAAGTGTCACCCCCCTATTGGAGGGGCGGTGGCCCCCTATTGCAGCAGGCGCCCCTCCAATAGGGGGTGACACTTGGGTATTTTGTCAACCATTTTGTCATTTCCTTTGTACAAATAGCATTTTTGTAAATAAATTGGTTTAAATCTACAAATCAAATGGTTATTTTTCAGAGGTTTACACATTAAAAAATGGGTTCAAACAAGGAAGAAAGAGAAAAAAGATTTTAATACGAAAATACCCTTCACTTAAATGAAAAATTATGGAAACGACATTTTGTGCAATCAAATGTATAATTAAGGGTGAAAATATCAAAAATGGAATGTGGGTACATTTTGCACAATAATAATTAAAGATGTGGACATTTTTTTGCTAATTACGTTAGAAAAATGTATGACCATTGAAAAGAAAATGACAATATTTTTAAAAATAAGTGCTTGTGTCGCAAATGTGTGTTAAAAATTTAAAAAAAAAAAAAAAAAAGTTACAGAAAATGTGAAGAAATTTATTTCATAGAATGTGTGGTCGAAAATATGAGAAAAATGTGATTTTTCAGAAATCAATCTCATGCAAGAGCTGAGTATTTTTTTAATTTTCTTTAGTTCAACAATTTTTTTTCCTATTATTCATGAAATAGTAGTGAATTAAATATACGGTCTAAACACATGTCATAGAGGGAACAATTTTAATCCAGTTGATTAAAAGGGGATAAGCACCACGGATTAATTTTATTCGAGTATTATTGCATCAAACACTGATAAAATTAAATTAGTTTTTAATCAATCTAATACAATAAAACAAATATGAGTATTGGATAGTGTTAAACGATAAAATGAGGAGATTTTAAACTTTCTTTCTTTATTAATATGATTTGATGTTGTAGAATGCACCTTGACAAATAAAGTTGCATATAGGAGCATTTTGCTCATGCCCAAAATTTTCTCCTAATAGTAGTATAGCCTTGGGTTTCATTTTAGAGCAAAGTTTATCTAACTTCAATATAAAAATAACTTTTTTAAGGGTTCGTAGGACGTAGTAACCTTAGAAATTATTGCCCTCGAGACGAATAGCAAAGAATAATTGAAATTATTGTTGTTATTGCTCTGCCTCGACTTTTGGATCTTGTCTTGTCTTCCTGATTTTACTCGTCTCATTCAATCCTCTAAGATATCGTTCTCAAAACAAATCTAATCCCTCAATTATATCAGTTATGTCAAATTCAAAAAATCAGGAATCGCTGCTCAAAGGTTTAGGTCAACTAGTCAGGTATTGAAATTACAATTGATTTTTTTTTTCTTTTCTTCATTTTACCTATTCCTTTAAATTATTTAGGAGTCCAACATTATAAACAATAGTTTCTTTATTTACTATTGAAGATATTTTGCAATGCTATTTGATTCCTTAAAACAGTTAAAAAGCTTCAATGAGCCTTGTTTCTGTCGGGAAGCCTATCTTGGAGAAGATAAGATGTTCCAAATATGTCTTTGGGTGTGTTTGAGCCATATTATTTTGAAACAATGTATTCTGAAATAGTAGATTAATAGAGAATGTATTGCTGAAAAAACAAAGTTATTGATGTGATGGAAAATATTATTTTATTCAAAAATGAGTGGTTGAAAATGAGTAAAAAAAAATGAGATTGAAAATTTTAATGTGTACCAAATATGGGCTGTGTGTTAGTCCAATTCAAAATAAGTAGAATTCAAAAATAGTATTGTCACCCCATGGATAAAAAATATAGAAAACGGATTGGAGTACATGATAATTTTCACAGAATTCCTACAGGAATTCAAAGATTGTCTCACATGGGGGCGGGCCCCATGTGATTAAAAAATTGACAAAAACTATAGTCTGGTCGGTCAGTACAGAGATTTTAAATCCATGTGCTATCACTGTACTTGTAGCATCCCTCAAAAATATACGTGAGTTCAAACGTCACTTAGAAAGTAACCTAAGTTGGGAAGCCATAACTAATCTTTCATTCATGCAAAGTAATTAATGAAAGTTAAAGTCAACAATAAATGAATGCTTAGAGGTTACATGGCTGAACTTGTATCCGTTCGACTCTTCTAACAAAGGGTTAATGTAATATTTTTTAAAAATGGTATGTTGTGAAAAGCTGGCAAATGTTATCACATATAAATTGACGTACTATCATTTCTGGTTATCATCAATCGAACCCACCCACGAATCAGAATAATTCGAACACGTGAAGTTGACGAATGTCACAACATGCAAATGACATTCTATCATTTCCAACTACCATTTACCAAATTCAATAATCCACCCACGAACCGGGCCTGTCGAACTTGAGGTTAGCAAGTGACGTTGAAACTTGAAACGTTTGATTAGTATTCCTCTTTTTCTCCCTATAAAGGAAAAGAAATACCCTCATTTAAGGGGTTTGAAAAATTTTATTCCACATTTTCATCAACATATTCCATGTATCAAATTCGATTATCTTAAGCATTGAAATTCGCCCGATGGTTGACCTCCTTGAAGCTCAACCACATTGCAAAACTAACGGAGCTGTTATTTTGCAAATCTAGAGAATTACAATGTTAATGAATTGTGATACTATGAAGTAAAAATTTCAACCATCAACAAGTATGTAGGCAAATCTCCTCTTTCAAACCTTCAATAACTCAATCCTTACGCCCCCAAGGCAAATCTCCAAGTGGCAAAGGGGAGGGTGGTTAGGTCAGGCCTATCCATAAACTCTCCACTCTGGCTCCTGGGAGGCACATCCTGCGATTTACCTCCTCCATGATGGTCCAGGGCAGGGTCGGTGGGGGCCTTCAAAGTTGGGGTTCAACCTTTTTTTTTTAATAACTCAATCCTTACCCTACAAAGTCATTAAATGACTCTTAATACTCAAGGAGGAGAAGAAAAGGCACCATCAAATTTTATAAATAGGGAAGATGCACAATTAGAGAGGAGGGCGTTTTGGATATATCCTCCCATGAAAATGAACTATAAAAAGCTAAGTGAACGATGTCTAGCACGTCCAGTGGAGGGTGTCCTAGACATTTTTCACCCTTTCCCTTGCCATGTAAATATTTTTAGGCAATGTGGCACATTTTTAAAGCAGTCCATAACTCCATCGGAGATGCTCTTTTACTCTAAAATAAGACATTAAAGTTTAATGGTCTATAGTTAGACAAAGAAATCAAATGAATATTTCTCCTTCCATTATAGGTGTAACATTCAATTACAGTAACTACAAGTCAACTGTATGACACCACCAATATCAATGTACACTGACTATTCCTCTTTCCATTCATTTTCTTAATGAACACATCAAATTAAAAAAGATGACAACAGACTTCAAAGAAAAGGATATCTTACAAATGTAACTACAACAAAATTGAAAATGAGAAATTAGAGGGAAAAAGAAAACAGAATGCACTTGGTAATAGTAGTTTCTAAAAGAAATTACACCAAGGAGTCTGTGTTTCCGGTATACTTCTCCCTGCTAAGATCCTGTAGACTCCAACCCGAGTACACCAAGGAGTCTGTGTTTCCAGTATACTTCTCCCTGCTAAGATCCTGTAGACTCCAACCCGAGCCGGAATGTGAAGTTGAAGTTGTAATTGACGTCGTATGGACTGAACTTGATTCTAAATCTGTGTGTCCGGCAGCCGGCCACACAAAAGCCGGCTTGAAAGGTGGAACATTCGGCACTGGCACTGTTCCCGAGATGATTTGAATTATAGCCTGTGTTTTAGGCCTTTCACTAGCAGTAGGATGTGAACAGGCCAACCCCAGCAGCAGAAGCCTCTCAGCTTCTTCTGCAACGAATTCGTCACACAATCTCTGATCTACAGCTTCGAGTAAGCGCCCATCACGATGCAAAAACCAAACCCAATCCACCAACAATTGGAAGCCAGCAATCCTGGTTCCGGGACGTAGACCACATACCAATTCCAACAAGACTGCCCCAAATGCAAAGACATCAGACTGTTGTGTGGCTTTTCCAGTGTGGAAACACTCAGGTGCAATGTATCCCATTGTGCCTAGCACTCCCTCAGCCTCGGCATATGAGGTCTTCCCATTGTCAAGCGCCCGTGCAAGGCCAAAGTCTCCTAGACGGGAATTGAAGTTGGAGTCAAGCATGATGTTGCTAGCTTTAAGATCTCTGTGTACTACCCTCTGCTCATACTCGTTATGGAGATAATGCAAGGCAGAGGCTACCCCAGAAACTATTTTATATCGAAGACTCCATCCAAGTGGCTCTATGTTGGGCTCTGAAAACAGGTGTTTGTCTAGGCTTCCGTTCGGCATGTATTCATACACAAGAAGAAGCTTCCCGTTCTTGTGGCACCATCCTGTTGCCGAAACAAAAGTAAGTAATTTGTTCATCATTTATTTTCTTATAGTGAAAAATTTAATAGATTAGGCTTCCATGTATTCATGTTTCCCTCAACCATGGCAGGAAATTCTATCTTAAATTTTGCTCATCTGTTTCAATTCCAAATGACTAGATATCTTGCACCTACGAAATTCATTTGGTTGAGATAATTTAAAAACTATTTATTATAGTTCTCTATGAAAAGAGTAAATTAATCCGAACAACCAATGATACGATGAAAAACTGGTTTACTGCATCTAGTCAGCCTTTTGAAGTAATTGACAAAGCAATTTTATACTGCAGTATAGGATAATAATCAATAAATCGAATGGCAGAAACAAAAAATTGGCTGATAAAATCTGAAATGTTAGATGAGACATACCCAGAAGTTTAACAAGATGTTTATGCCGAAGGCGATTAATGATGGTAAGTTCAGCCAAGAAATCATCTTGTCCTTTGATGCTCTCCCTGGAAAACCACTTGACTGCAATCTCCAGATTCTCTTTAGCTAGAAACCCTTTGTATACAACTCCATATCCTCCTTGTCCAAGTTTGTTCTTCTCGTCAAAACTGTTTGTAGCCCTTTTCAGGTCCATGAATTTGAACTCTCGAGGTGTACCGGGAAGACTCCTTAGAGCCCCTGCCAAGTTTGAATTACAATGTGCCATTCGCCGCTTGCGGAAATAGTATCCAAATCCCACTGCTCCCATTATCAGGAGCACCAAAATAGGCACTCCAACTCCTAAAGTTACCTTCAACCATGTGTGATTTTGATCTGGAAAGTAGTGGATAGTCAAATTCCACCTCAAAACACAGTTCAATTGTGTAAGATTTCCTGTGGATGCAGAGAACCCGAAATATGAATACTGATTTAGATAATCTCGCAGACTCAGATTTGCACTAATAATACTCGAGCTAGGCTTGGGAGGAGTAGGGCCAGTTTTCTCAGCCTGTTCTGCTATGTACACTGCAAGGAACTTCTTAACACCGTCATAATCCACCCACACGTTGTAAAACTTAGCACCCTTTGGAGCTATTGTGATATTGTAGGGTGTCAAAGATTGAGTTCTTAAAGATCTGACGCCATTGATGTCGATACCTACATGATTGTCATCAGGGTCAAAATCCTGTTTGAAGGTGTCAAGCTCCACCGCAATCAGGTGATTGCTGTCGTTCCCGTCGGTGGTGGCATTCGTGAGGCCCAGAAACTCACCGTAACTGTTGGGCGGCAAGTTCAAATCGGCGGCAATCAAGAAAGCCAAACCTTCACCGGGAGTGTCATCGTTGGGCCTGTAAACATTGATAAGAAATGAAGTGTTGAAAGATGCAACCGGGTTTTCTCTGGATGATGCAAGATCACCTTCCCAGAGCTTGAAGGGCTGTTTGTAGAGTATTCTGCCTGAATTATAGGTCATATTGAAGTCCAACGAAGCTGAATCTGGAGTCACCTGAAGTGCATCGTTGCTTATAGTAGCAGGGGTTTCAACCTCAAAAATATCGTAGTGTGTTTCATTGAAAGGCCCAAATTCTCGACTGAAAGTGTCGAGTTTCTTAGCTGAAACAATGGCTAAATAAAAGCAAAATACAAACACGGCGGCGCTGAAATTTGTTGTTAGTTCTCCCATTTGACAGGTTATGGGCTCTGGATCGAAGTCTGGAGATGGACGAGGAATAAGAATATCAAGAAAAGTAATGCACAATTAACTTTTTTGGTTGAATAAAATATTGTTGAAGGACATGGAGAATCAAGAATAGGTTTGAAGTTTGAACTGATTTTTGGTTTTAATATTCTTCTGAAAGTGTCACCGTAGCATCTTGCTAGGAACTTGCCCCTCTGCCTCCCTTAGCTGACTGGTACAGGGCCGAGGTGGCATTACCGGAAGCTGACCTTTTCTTAATTTCTTTCATCTATAGAAACTAATAATAAATATTAAATAAAGAGGTTGGCTTCGTCAGTCAAGGAAGTAGGAACATTCGACCATGCTACTTGTACAATCGTGGTTGTACAACTAGATTAATTCAGGAACATTTTAGTGGTCTTAGCCTCCAGTTTTGATTACTTTTCTACCTTTTCTTTTTACACTTTTAAATTGATATAATAAGTTCGTTTAGAATTTTATGCAAGTGAAATAGGAGTATTCATTGTTATTAAAACCGGTCCGAATCGGCGTGAAATAGGAGTATCCATTGTTATTAAAAACGGCCTGATCGGCACCCAACCCGGTCGGTCGGGCCGGAAAACCGGCAGTTCGGACCCTTGACCGAGTCGGATTAAATTGATAGAAATCCACTTGACTCGGTCAAAATTCGATTTTGATCGAATTAACCGGTGATTTAGATTTGATTGATTTTTGAAATCCTTTTACAAAATTTTTAGGTCCAATGGAATTGAACACACAACTTGAATACAAAATACTTTAGTATTTATTTGTGTACAATAATTTATATCTAACAAATAAATCATTTATAATTTTTATAAAAATATGCTTTGATATTTTATCAAAGCAAATTGCAACTTCAACTGATTATATATCTAAAAAATAGTTAATTAGAAAAATCAAGATAAATAAAACGACAAAGTTTAAAAATAACCTTCGATATTTTACCCAAGAGTTACGCCTAACAAATTTCGAGTAAGTCAGTAGTCAAAGTTCGCGTTACTCTCCGTTTCTAGTAAGTCAGTAGTCAAAGTTCGCGTTACACTCCGTTACAAATAAAGAACAATCAATAATTCAATAATATTATGCACGAAATTAACATCGAATTTCAATTTCATTTTTCTTATACAACAAAGTCATGAAACACTATTCCTTTTCCAAAATTTAGAATAATGCCTAAACTTAGTAATCGAAATATTCAATAAGTCAATTTAATTGTTTTAAACTGTAAATTATTGGTTTGAAAAGAATAAAGAGTTAATCGATATATGACAGTAAAAGTTTGAAATATAAATATGAATATGTATGATTTTAAATTTAGTAATTATTATAAAATTAAAAACTGACGTATATAAATTTAATATTACATAGTCGATTTAATTTACCCATTTTTTGTTACACTTTTCGTGCTTTATTGAGTTGAATATTTTAATATTTAAAATTATTATTTAATAAAAATAAAAATTGAAATTATTAAATTTTTTGTTCTTTATTAGTTTTGATTTTTTTTTTTAATATTTAAATTATTGTTTAATAGGAATAAAGACTTTTCACAATTGATAACGCTATGGACTTCGATGTTAACCATTTTATACCACTAGATCTTAGTTATAATGTCATTTTTATTCTCAATATAGTAATCTAGTAGTTTTTCCGTACAACTCCTTTCCGAAAATTGGTCTAGAAGGTGATTTTTCCACGAAATTAACATGGAAGTCAATATCGACTTTCGATTTAATTTTTCTTATACGACAAAGTCATGAAATACCATTCATATTCCAAACTTTAGAATAAGAAATATGTCCCATCAAAAAAAAAAATTATTCAATATGTCAATTTAACTGTTTTAAATTGTAAATTATTTGATATTGATAGGTTTGCAAAGAATAAAGAGTAAATCGATATATGACAGTAAAAGTTTGAAGTATAAATGTGAATAAATCATAATTTGTACAATTTTAAACTTGATAATTATTATAAATTAAAAACTGACGTATATAAATTTAATATTACATAGTCGATTTAATTTACCCATTTTTGTTATACTTTTCGTGCTTTATTAGGTTGAATATTTTAATATTTAAAATTATTATTTAATAAAAATAAAAATTGGAATTATTAAATTTTTTGTTCTTTATTAGATTTGATTTTTTTTTAATATTTAAATTATTGTTTAATAGGAATAAAGAAGGTGAATCGGTGACGACGCAAATCATAAGATAGTCACCCTATCCTCACTAATAACCACTCTGAGTTAGCGTTTTTTATCTCGAGATCAATTAAATAATATTAGATTTATTTATTTTATTTTTTTTTTGACGTAGCAACCCGTAGCTACTACCCGTCAACGGAGTCCCGACCACCCGGAAGGGGCGGATGCCCGACTATTGTAAGTGCACACTAAGTAAACTATGCTCCATGTGCAATAGCACGCAAACCACACAAGAGAGGTAAACCGCACTAGGCAAATCTGGTGCGACGGCTCTATCGAAAAAGTGTTGGCAGGAGATTTAAATTCGTGACATTCGATCTACGTGTTCACCTGCTCCACCAACTCGACAACCCCCGAGTGGGTAGATTATTTTTTTTTTTTTACTTTTCTTGTAGATGGATGAAGAGTTATTTTCTCGTATTTTTTATTCTCTTGACTTTACATGGTGATAAAGGTAGATTAACATTTATTAATATTTTCGTTCATTTTCATGTAAAATATATTCGATTATTTCACATCGTGGATAAGATATATTTGTCCTTCAGGTAAATACCCAGTACTTTCTTGGATTAGAATCTTTTGATTTAAAATTCAAATGCTTGCCTCATACAAATTTGTCAACAATTGAAATGTGCTAAAATCTTCAAAGGTTGTCGTTATCGTGATTTCAATAGATGAAGTAAACAAACCTAAGCTATTCTAAGTCTTTTATTAATATATGTTTGATATTGATTTTGGCTAATTGCGTGCTTTTTAAACTATAATGTTGACCCCAAAAAAATGGATCAATGACGTGACCAACAGAAAATGAGAAACTAAAATCCGCACTGCCCAAATTCTCTACGTTTGTAATTCAAGTCACTCCTTTTAATAGATGTATCAATGGGAATGTTAGGGTGTGTTTGAGCTGCATTATTTTGGAATAATGTATTCTGAAATAGTATATTGATAGAGATTGTGTGATTGAAAAAGAATAAAAAGTTATTGATGTGATAGAATATATTATTTTATTGAAAAATATGTGGTTGAAAATGAGTTGAAGAATAAAAATGAAAATTTTAATGTATATCAAACAGTGGCTAATCTAAGATGTTTCTCAAGTTCTATTGTGACTTAGCTAGTGCAAAAGGGGGGGTCGGTCAGTTGACTATAGTGGAGAGAATCAAGATTTACTTTGGATGTTTAAATTTGCATTACCTTCAAATGGTGTCGTGGCTTTTTATACCCACTACAAGATGAATATGATCCGTCGAATGGCCATGCACGTGGGTATACGAGATCCATGTTGATGGTTGACTAGTCGCCTCGCTAGGGATGAGCTCATACTGGGGACCTCTGCTAAAAGGGATCGAATGAGCAGGGCTGCGTTCGCCTCGTCACACATAGAACCGGGTCGCTCACACCTCTATGCTACATCTGAGTTTGTTTGTTTGCCACGTGGCTTTTTATTTTACCATTATTTATATGAGTAACATCAGTCCCCTAAGTCCAAGTATGATTATTTATATTATGCATGAATTTTTAAAGTTCGAGAAGCGACGGGGACGATATCTTCCTTTGCCGGCTGGGGTCGATGTGGGGTTTCCCGTGATATGGCCTGACAGGCGGTTCTCGGTGATGTGGTCACTGGTTCGGTGGTATGTGCAGTATTGCTTATCTCTAGATTCTCTACTTCTTCCTTTGCCCCTATCTCTTCCCAAGGGTAAGTTCGATTATCTGTGAGTATCAGGTCCAACCTCTACATACACCAAAGAGGGCATGGCGTTTATTGTAGCGGTAGCCAACGGTTTCCTCGAGGTGGGGGCTATGGTGTACCGTGCTTGGGTCCATTGTTGGTCCACCAAATGGGATATAGGACCTCTTCGTTGCCTATAGGGCAAGGATATCCCCATTGAAGTTTGGTTGTGGTGATCAATCAATTCTTCATGACAATTTCGCTTCTCATCATTTCCACCAAGGCATCATAGGTGGTGGGGTTTCTGTTTCGCACGTCTCTCCAAAATAGTATTCATGTTAAGTCCTCCCCTTAAGGCAGAAAGAGTCTCCTTATCAGTGACTTGTTCACAGTAAGTCATTTCGTCAGTAAAGCGAGCCAGATAACTTTTTAAAGTTTCCCCCGCTTGCTATCTCATATCTTGCAACCTTTGGATAAGGGCTTCTCCTTCCTTACTTGACAAATATTGGTTCAAGAAGGCCTTTTCATGTCCAGCCAACTCCTGATACTGCAGGCAAGAATGCGATTGTACTAGATTTTAGCAACCCCCGTCAATGTGAGGTGGAAAGCTCGACATTTTAGTGCTAGTGAGGCTCTTCATAGAGACATTTGCGTTTTATAGTTGTTGGGGTGTTTTGCCGAGTTGCCTCTTCCTTCGTACTAAGATATTTTTGGTGGCAAGAAGTGGCTGAGAACTAAGGCATTTCTTAGCTCTTGAGAGAATGGCAAACTCTCATTATCGTCATCCAGTTCGAACGACCTGCTAGGACCGTCAGAGTTGTCCACTTCTACTTGATAGCGGGGCTGTGACGTTCCCACTTGATTTTTTGCATTTGCTGCGTCCCTTCTCTCTCGCCTATTTCTAGGCGGTGGTGGCACTCCTTGAGGCTCATACCCCTGATACTGCTCTCGTCTTCTCTGAGGTGGGGGAAGCTGTTGAGACCTATTTCTAAGCCTTGTGGGTCCAATCCTGTCAAAGACCCTGGAAAATATTTAAGGTCCGTTTTCCTGAGGATACTCCAGGGGAAAGTTCTCTTCCATAGGAACATCGTCGTCAGGGCGGCTCATGACATAGTTGGTAGAAGTGTCAACTTCTTCTTTTCTTTCTGCTGGGTCGTTCGCCCAGTACATTTGGGGATATGCTGTTGTATCATTTTCTTCATCTTCCTGGTGAAAGGTTCTATGTTGAAGCGCCTGGGACCCAGCTTGTTGTTGCATCTTCATTAGCAACTGCTGCCTGGTAGCGTTTTGTTGAGACATTTCTCATATTGGCAGCCATTTCTCCAACTTCTCATACGAGATGTGCATTTGTAACGCCTCTCCTGTTGCGATGGTGGGGCGATGCATATTCACATTCACGCGGAGAACCTCTTCTTCAGAGGCCTCTTGTTGTCCATCTCCACCATGCGTCCCTTGGTGACTTGAACTCATTGTGTTTTTTGAGGTGTTTCCTTGTAACGGTTCTTTTCTCAAAAACTAAAACCTTTTTCAAGGTTCTTCGCGAATAGCCTTTACCACTAGGATATATATGGTTATGGTATCAAAGATTCCCATAGACGACATCAATCCGTTGACCCAAAAAAATGGACTAATGACGTGGCCAACGGAAAATGAGAAACTAAAATCTACACTGGCCAAATTCTCTATACGTTTGTAGTTCAAGTCGCTCCTTTTAATAGATGCGTCAATGGGGATGTTAATCTAAGATGTTTCTCAAGTTGTATTATGACTTAGCTGGTGTAAAAAGGGGGTCGATCAGTTGAGTATAGTGGAGAAAATCAAGATTTACTTTGGATGTTTAAATTTGCATTACCTTCAAATGGTGTTGTGGCTTTTTATACCCACTGCAAGGTGAATGTTATCCATCGGATGGCCAAGCACATGAGTATACGAGATCCATTGGTCCCTATTTATGTCAATCAATCAATCAATCAAGTCATTTAATGTTGAGATCCACATATCTCTACTTCTAGACTACGGATTTGACTGCGTAGATATGCAGAGGCGGCGTTGACAGTGTGATATCTTATCAATCACTTCATAAAGCCTGGTGCTAGTTGAGTAACCACCTCGCCAGGGATGAGCTCGTACTTGGGACATCTGCTAAAGGGGATCGGATGAGCAGGGCTGAGTTCGCCTCGGCACACGTAGAACCGGGTCGCCCACACCTCTATGCTACATGTGAGTTTGTCCGTTTGCCACGTGGCTTTTATTTTACGATTATTTATATGAGTAACAGAAGTGTGCTAAAATCTTCAAAGGTTGTCGTTGTCATGATTTCAATAGATGAAGTAAGTAAACAAACCTAAGTTATTCTAAGTCTTTTATTAATATATGTTTGAATTTGGCTAATTGCGTGTTTTTTAAACTAACATGATTTCCTATAATTTAACAAACGTACAAGTCCACCGTGAAGATGGTCAAAGAATTAGCTCATTTTCATTTTGAAACAAAATAAAGGAAAAAAAATGTAAAAAGAAAATTAAAAAAAAAAGAAAGAAAGAAAGAAAGAAGAAAAGGGTACTACAATAATTAATGGTGAACAAAAGAAATAACTTTTTTGAGTAATGATTGTTGCTTTAAATCGCTTGTAATCCTGATTATTATTATTATTATTAGAGAATAAGTTGCTTTATTTATTCATCCAGCCAGCGTTCACATTCACTTTATAGATTTTTTGATCTCGAAACAAGGGATGAGCATCTTTTGTCTCTTAACTATTACAAAGGAAATAATGTATATTAAATACTCTATAACGGCAAAGCGTTATGTAGAGAAGGATGTCAAACGATTTTGCGATACAGAAAAAAATAATTTTTAGAAATTATCGAGATTAAATATCGAATTAATTCAAATTGTGGTACATGCGGAACAAAAGGATTTGTAGTAATGATGTAGATAAATTGTAGTACATCTAATTTAAGTAGTAATTTGAACTTAATGATGAATGAAATTTATTTTTGGTTACCTTGAATTAAATGATCTAGATATAAATTATTATAAAATACCAAAAAAATGGAAAATAAAATACTTTGATCACCTCTCACCCAATTATTAAAGTTGATAATTTTGCGTACTTTATTGGCATTGGCATGACCACTTGCATCCTTGGCTTCGATGGATCAAGAAAAGTTAAATTCAATAAAATTAAAAATTGTGCATAAAATATTTTATCCCACGTTTTGCCTTATTGTAAAGCAGAAAATAATGGACATGCATGTTTTAACCTATTGATTTATATGGCGTTAGGTAGTCATACCCAAAAAGTGTGGGGGCACGATGAATTTTTCTCGGATACTCTTTTTATCTGTATTAGTCTGCAGTCTATATTAGGCCACGTGATCGGAAATATTGTACTTCATATTTTTTTAAAATAATAATAATAATAATAATAATAAATGTATTAAGCAATATCGCCTGCAACAACTATCGACAAGAAAATAGATTAAAACGACCCAATTATGAGAAATTAGGGTGGTAATAGCAGTTAACAAGTTATGTAGTTGAAGAGTACAAGGTATATGAGTCATGATACAAACTAGCACCCAATTCACCTAAACGTCTTGAGATATCTTTTAAAATACCAGCATTTGATGCCATCAATATTGACATCGAGCTCCACCTCCTTCACATGAAAACCATTATCTCTTGTGAATTGAAAGCACTATCGAAGAATAATATATCATACCGCTAGCATGATTGTATTTCTCTCTCCCTCACTCACTCAAAGCAAAGTGCATATACCCTACTCCTAAGATCAAAAGAATTTCTAATAGTTTTGAAAGAAGAAAAGAGGAATTCTACAACCTTTCTTCTAAAAGTTGTTTTTCAAGAATCCATTTTCGTATAGAACCATTATTCCATCTACCTTTACTTGACCCAACCAAAATATTCCTCGTTATTAGAATGTTTTCCATTGGACTGCCTATACCAAAAAAGTAACTAATGGCAGCCTGGTACAACCTTAGGCAATAATTGTCTACTTGGGTTTTAATTTTAATATGAGTATACAACAAAAGTTGGGAGTCGTAACTTGTCTTTTTTGCACACACCATCAATAAGCGCGTTTAGTTTATTGTCAAAATCAAATTTTCTTGCTTGATTATTCAAATTTGATAGGCAATAAATAATTTCAAATTTATGTGGGACTTATAAATTTTGTACATATTGTTGAGGTCAAAAATCATCGTGACTCTCGTGTCAATTATATTGTTGTTATTGGAATGTAAATTCCTCATTCAAACAATCTGAATATACGAACATTGACGAAATTACCATAATGTAATTTGCACGGCATAACAATATGATCAACATGATCAGAAAATTAACTCGAGCTCACCAACTTCACAATATTTCCTTAAAATGAATTTGCTGCATTCAAAGGTGCAGCAATTGTTTCTTATGATAGATTAAATTCGTCTCTTAAGAAGCAGCACAACAATTTACAAGAGTTCCAGCGAACTCAATGAAGTGTTTTCACTTCAAAAACAATATTAGAACGAGAGAGAAAGAATGAGATTAACGACAGATAAAGTTTGCAATGAAAATTGTGTAATTATTCTAACAGTAGGGCATGTTTTTTATAGACTCGATCGTAGTCATTGGAACATCTTGCAAGCCTTTTTAGAACAGTCGTCACTGTTCAGATAGCCTCCAAACTCAAACAGACAACACTGTTCAGTACTGTGTTTCTTAAGTCAGTTAACAGACAGCTGTTACTTCAGTTAACATACAATCCAAACCAAAAATTTACCCAGAAATAAGTCATTCAAAATTAATTTCATTAAGTATCCAAGAATTTAATTAATTATAATTTAGCCCAAAAACTAAATAAATTTTGTCCAAAAAAGTTAATATAGTACAAGGACCCACCTGCAATCGAATCAAACCGGACTCGGACACGGCGTGTTGAGTCGAGCCCGACGACAGCGGGGTGCACCCACGCGTGGGCTGAGGACCGAACCCAATAGAATATAAGTCTTCCCCTTCCAAAGACTATTGGTACACCTTGGGGTCAAAATCCAATTACTGAACTTCAACTATATAAGCATTATCAAAATTTCATAACTTTCCTATGTGCATTAAGTGTTTGGCAATTTTCAATAAATCAAATTTTTTACTAATTTATAATTTTAAGTATGTTACTTTAACATCAAAAATTTCATTCAATTCTAAATGATTTTCGATAAATAAATATATCACATTAATCACCTAGTGGAGTAGAACGTGAATATGTTTGGTCCCATTAAAATCGAAGTACGGAGCTCAAAGTTGACTCAATTCACCGGTTAATAAACCATTTCCAACATATATAACTTCAATTAGCATTACATATGTAAAATCAAGCGTTGTGAGACTGCTCGGTCATGGAAAAATAGAGAGGGGACTGTAGGAGAAATCATTTCAGTGCTAAAAGTAGTTGTTTGTACTTTGTCAAAGTATCAATATTTTAGCTAAGTAGATTTTAATTTTGATTTTAGATGCATTACTTAAATGGAATTTGACCTTAAGTCTACTCAACTGTCTTCTTCGAGGTCGTGTTAGCATTTGAGTTGATGACCCTGTAGGTCTAAATTGCACGACACTTATTTATTATGCAAAGCATATGCTTCATTGTTTTTGATTAATTTAATTTAATACACCCTAGGCCACGGCTTGTGGACCTGATTTAATTTATCCATTCCTTGTCAAATAATGGAAAAATCATCACGAATTTGTCGTCAAAATATCTCTGCCAAGTCTTTGAAACTATAAAATCTTGGAATGGTCAAAATATTGAAGAAGTATTAGGTACATTACCCAAGTGGCTTATATTGAAGAAGTCTAATTTTGGTTTATTTGTCTCGATTTGATAGGATGGGATGGGGAATTGCTTGGCGGGAGGGGAGGGGTAAGGCGGGGGCGGAGGAGGTTTCCCTGACCCCACCTGGTTGCCATCCCTATCATCCACCCAACCTCATCCATTGATAAGTGGGATGCCTTCACCACTGTTGCTCTTATTGATTTTGAAGAAAATTTATTTATTTGTTATTTATTTCTTCCAAATTCTTATGTTCTTGTTGGGATGAAGAAGTGGAGGTGATAGGGATGGGAAAAATGGTATGGCAGAGATTGAGGATGTGAGGCGATGATGACTGTTGTGAGGCTCACCGACCAAAGCAGAGGTTTATTGCTATTGTGGGGTCGGGTGAATTGGAAAAGATGAATATTGCTGATCAATGGATGAAATTGCTAAAGGCCATTCGAGCGCACGTTTATTAAAGGTTTGAGACCCTGCCACACATTTTTGGAAAGGTTTCGAACCTCAAATACTAATTTTCCTACTTTAATTAATTAAAGATTAAAATATCATTTTATCCTTTTTAAATTAAAAAACTTGTGATCAAACGCTTGACTTTTGGTCATCTAACATATATTTGGATGGAAATTGATCAAAGATCCTTCTACCACACAGATTTGAAATGTTTGGCATGCATCTAGTATCTACTACAATTTAAAATTTGAATTTAATCTACACTATTTTGTAACGTTTAAGACATCGGCTACAAAGTTCCCATTTTTTATAAGAGTACTTCTACATGTACAGGAAATTTTTTTGTAAAATATACAGATTACACACATCAAGGTGGGGCCCTTTTTTGTAATATTTAAATCACATGGGACCCAACCCCATGTGAGAGCCGGTAATTTTTAGAAGAATTTTTTTTGTACAATGAGAAAAATTCTTTCTATAAAGACTTTTAGAGGTCAAGACACTTATCTTTACAAGTAGATTGGCCTAGTCAGCCAGGCTGTTAGGCATGCATTAAAGTTGGGCGAAGACAAGACATGTCGGGCTTAAATCTTCTACCCTTAAACCTATGTCGGGAAAAATCTATTTGCACAAAATAGATTATATAAAATTTTATCTAATCTACACTTGGCGGCCCTCTATTGGGGGGTACATGTGCAAATCAAGCATGCTAGAATGTGAATTTGAATTTTTCAGATTGAGTTTGATAATAATTTTGTTGATTGTATCTATTTTAATAAAAGTCGATAATTTGAGAGTTGACTATGACTTTAACGAGTTAATTGTTTAAAATTAAAGTTGTACTCAAAGAAGAATTAAGACAATTTTCATAAAGTCTTCTTAAATATTATTAAATATTGTCCATCTTGATAAGATCGTACATCCAAATCAAATAACAATGGCCTCTTTGAATATTCGATAAATAACATTTTATTAAATAAAGAATCAACAAGTGTATATAGAAAAATAAGAAGATTTAAACAAATGAACTTTCTTGTCTAGAAAAGACGTTATAAAATTAATATTTTAAAGGGAAGCATATTTCAAAATCTTATGCAAGCAAAGAAAGATCATAAACAAAAACTTTGAGAGCTTGTTTGGTTTAGATTTTAATCCGATTAAAATTAAAAATATAATTATTATTGGGTTCCACTGTCTAATAAAAGTCAATAATAACGACAGATTTTCAATTTTAATCCAAGTTTAATCTCTACCGAACACGCCCTGAATATAGTCGTCCTTATTTTAGGGACAAATTCGAAGTGCTTAGAGTTAGATTTACGATAACACGAAGAAATGGTCATAATATTGAAGTATTAGGTGTGTTACGTATTAAGGATACAATATTTTATTTTATTTTTTTTTGTATAAAAATGGTGCAACAGAAACTGGATATTAAAGCATGCTAATAAAGGAATATTTCATAATTCACATATTTTTATCAATGGTGAAAGTTATTAGTTCTACCTTAAAATCATTTAGATGTTGAATAGGTGAATAACGAGGAATTAAAAATTATCGTTGATTAATATTGCAACAAGTCTCGATAATTAATTACTCTAGATTCTGTTCACGTGAATTAATTGCCATATGTTAAATTGTCGGCCTGTATGAAATCAATAATGTAAACAATACTAAGAATTGACGACGGAGAAAACTCTTGATTAAGTAAAAACACACTAGACTCGCTAATCTAATTTCTGCAATTTCCAAAGCCCGTCGGAACGTGCTTCACTTACATCTGCTCCCGATCTTCTGGAATTGTCAATCTTCTATGGGTCACCAAAAACACCTTATTCTTGTACACTTCATGTGCTTCGGTCCAACTTTCCTCAATCTTGAGCAACATCTAAAAGGTATTGAAAAAGTACATTTCTGATTTTATTTAGGACGTGGTGTTTTGGATTATTTGATTTTAATTTTTTCCCGAACTTGTGGTTATTTGATCTCAAGAATCAAAGAGTTAATCTCAATTCTTGATGTATTCTTGGATCTTGGATTGATGTTATGAGAATGTAAAACAATGATCAACCGCCACAAAATACGTACTAGGTATCGAGTATTTATAATAAGAGGTATTTATGTAGTATATGATAGATAGAACTCTTGAAATTGCGAGCTAGGGTTTCTCCAAAAACACCGTCACTCGGGCACCATACTAGCAACAGGCGAGTGAGAGGTGTGTTGCTAGAGCGAGCGTTAGACGACAATGAATATGTTTTTTTCGCTCGAACATCAACTAGGCAACAATCTAGCGTAAATTCAGCGACTCTTTCTCTTTATTCCATACTCGAACCTAAAGACTCCTAATTCATTTATACAATCCTCCTAAAACTTCCTTGACTTTTACAACTTTTTTATAAAAATCCTATTCTTTTATAATAATCTTTTTGTCTAGAAAAAAATCTAATACAACATAAATCCTAACAATNAAACTGAATGTTTGTCTCTTGCATTCCTTGAAACTTGTTTCCTAAATTCAACAACTCAAATACTAAGTGTAAAATCATGCGATACAAAAAATATAATAATTGAAACAGACTATCATAAATATGCTAGCTAGATGGAGAAGTAATACTAATGCTAATCAAAACACCAACTAGAACATTAATGTCACATAATATCAAAACTCAAAAAGCTAAGTATTTAAAAAAGAAAAACTCTCAATACTATCATCTTCCCCTTACTGTAAACTCTCCAAAATTAAAATTTAAATGCACTTGAAAGTTATTAGTTTGACCCTAAAATCACATAAGAAACAAGTCACTTTTTAATTGTTCTAAATGTTTAATCAATCAAGTTAAGTTTATCATATGTTGAATTGCCACAATAATAATTAAAGTAATAAATAACACAAAATTTGTTGACGAATAAAATCATTAACTGGGTAAAAACTCCGGGGCCAAGTTAGTAATTTCCATTTAGACAATAACAATTTAGAGTATGACCTAGTCTAGAAAACCCGCTAGACTCTCTGGTCTAATTCCTACAATCTTCAAGAACCACTGGAACGTGTTTCACTCACACTTGCTCAAAATCTTCTAAAATTGTCTATCTCCTGCGGATCACCAATAACACAATGTTCTTGTACTCTTCATATGCTTCTGGTCCAACCTCCTCCAATTTTCAACAATCTCTGAAAGCTTTGAGAAAGTACCTTCCTGATTATATCTAAAAGAACAAGGGAGATTGCTAAAAATTGAAGGAGGTTGGACCAAAAGCACATGAAGAGTACAAGAATAATGTGTTCTTGGTGATCCACATGAGATAGACAATTCTAGAAGATTGGGAACATGTGAGAGTAAAGTACGTTCCGACGGATTTTGAATTATAAATTATTTCAGCGAGTCTAGTAGGTTTTCTAGGTTGGATCATACGGTAAGTTCTTATTATCTATAGTGGAAACTATTGGCTTGGTCCCTGAGCTTTTTACCCAATTAAATGTTTTCTCTGTCATCAATTCTTTGTATTGTTTACATTATTGATTTCATACAAGCCTGTAATTCAACATAGGGTAATTAATTCACATGAACTGAATCTAGAGTAATTAATTATTGTGACTTGTTGCAATATTAATTAACGATAATTTTTAATTCTGCACTATTCACCATTCAATCCTTTGTAGGTAATTTTAGGATCGAACTAGTAATTTTCAAGTCTTAACTCTTTTGAGTTAAGCTCATCATATTCTTTTCAATTTTTCACATCTTATGTATATACTATTCTCCATTAAACGACTAAGATGACTCCTATTATGAGTTTTGGGTCGATGATTCCAAGTTAGTTGACCATAGGGCATCAGGTTATGAAAAACCTCATGGGCTTTATTGGTCAAGTCATAAATGCTTCGAAAAAGAGTATAAGATGAAAATACTTTGTTATTTTTTATTTTTAATTAGAAGGATATACTAGAGTTTATGTCTACTAAATTAAGGTTAATTCATATTCAAGGTTACCTTACCAACAGATGATGGTCACCCCAAATTTCATCCACGTTGTCAAGACTTATTCACAAGATCATAATGTGTACAGTACAGATGGTACATGAAGAAACATATACTAACTTCTCCAGTTTTCCACATTAACTTAAACAAAGTAATGGAAAATATGCTACAACACATCAATTAAACTCATACTTGGTCACAACATAAATGTTCAAGTAAATCATATATCATGCTGTAGTAAAAAAAATCCCCATTTTTTTTTTTTTCAATTTTTCAATTTTTATTATTATTTTCTTTACTAAAATAAAATGCCAAAAACAAAATAAAATGAGATGCATGCAATAATGAATGAATCACAATTAGTAAGTATAAGCATGCATCAAAAGTACATAATCAATTACGTATACAAACACTATTACCTTTAAGATCACCGTGATTAATTTCAAAAAAATTTAGATCGCTCTTTTTAACTTAAACTTGTCTAGTGGAAGACTTATTCAGAGTCAATTGTGTCATTAACTTGGTCAAATGACTCACTTGATTAATGAGAAAGTCAAACCGACCATCAAAATCCCGATTTCTAATTTCAGTGAAATTTTGATTTTTATTTCTATTCAGGAATTTATGACACCTAGGCCTTATATGTCATAACTCAACACAATTGAAAAAAGTAAGGATAAATCTAAGTTCAAAGTGATTTGGTAGCTGATACCCATTCCTAGGTTGGTAGGTCCTACATTATCTAGTAGGCATTTGTCCTATGATACCCTTATTCTTAAGTTCGGAATTAGGAACATATAGGTTGGTTGGTGGTAGAGAAAAAAATGGTTTTGGAAGTACTAGCCCTATTACGATCGGTCTGCTTATATCCTAGACCTCCCATGTTCACAATAGACTTGTTCAACCCTAAAAGACTATCCAGTTTATGAGATAAATTAGAGAAAGCAAAAAGTTGAGACTTGGAATATTCAAGTTCGCTCGGAAGGTTCTTTGACCATCTTAAGGATGACTTTATTCACTTTCTTAAACTTAAGACTCTCTTCAAATAATTTTTTATAAGCCTTATGAATCTTTTCCTTATCTTTAGAATCTTCCTTAGATTGCTCACCAATATCTAATTTCTCAACCTTCTCATTGCCCTTATCAGATTCACTTTTAAACATATCAGTGAAGGCCATAAACTTCCTACTCTTCTCATGAGTGGACATTTCACTTTGATTATCCGAGTTAGACTCGTCATCAGTGAGAGTTGCATTCATAGCTTTACCCTGATTTCTCTTACCATTAGGGCACTCATTTTTATAGTGGCCAAAACCTTGACACTTATGATGTCTCACAGATTTAGATCTCTTTTTAGATTCACTGGAATCACCTCTGTGTCTCTCCTTAGTCTTCTTCTTATTTCTAAACATTTTTTGAAAATTCTTAACAAAATATGCTATTTCTTCATTATTAAGTGATTCCGAATAAAAAGAATCATAATCTTCTTCCTTAACAATATTCATGGATATAGACTTGTTCTTTTTAAGTTGAGATATTGTGAATTCATAAGTTTGGAGAGTTTCAACCAATCTTCAATCTTAACAACATCTAGATCCTTGCTCTCCTCAATAACTATAATTTTATGCCCAAATCTCTTAGGTAGGGATCTCAGGATTTTTTTGACAATTTTAGGTTCAGGAATTTTCTTACCTAAGTTAAAGTTAGAATTAACTATGTCACTCAAGCTCGCATAAAAGTCATCAAATGTCTCATCATCCTTCATCATAATCTATTCAAACCTAATGGTCAACATTTGTAACTTAAAATTCTTAACAACATGAGTTCCCTCATGTGTGGTCTGTAAAATATCACAAACCTCTTTAGCAACCTCACACATAGACACACAACTAAATTCTTTAGGTGATACAGCCATAGATAGAGCATGGAGCCCTTTACTATTCTAATTACACTTATCTAAATCTTTCTTACACCAAGTTGAAATATCAATAGGGGTAACTACACCTGCAACTATGGTAGATGGGGCAGTTCAACCATTTACTACACTCATCCATAGATTTCAGGAAGACTCTCATTCTAACTTTTCAATAGGCATAGTTACTGCCATCAAAATATGGCGGAACAGATAATGAACTACTCATCAAGAAATTCAGGGTAAAGAAACGAATTTGGGCTTTGATACCACTTGAAATTCACTAGTTCGACCATAAAATACCTAGAGGGGGTTGAATAGGTGAATAATGCGGAATTAAAAATTATCGTTGATTAATATTGCAATAAGTCACAATAATTAATTACTCTAGATTCAGTTCACGTGAATTAACTACCATATGTTGAATTGCCAACTTGTATGAAATCAATAATGTAAATAACACAAAGAATTGATGACGGAGAAAACCCTTAATTGGGTAAAAAACTCTGGGACCAAGCTAATAATTTCTACTATGACAATAAGAATTTACATTATGATCCAGCCTAGAAAACTCACTAGACTCATTGATCTAATTCCTACAATCTCTAAAACTTGTTGGAACGTGCTTCACTCACACTTTCTCCAGATCTTCTGAAATTGTATATCTTCGGTGGATCACCAAGAACACACTACTCTTCATGTGCTTCTGGTTTAACACCACTCAATCTTCAGCAACTTCTGAAAGCTATTGAGAAAGTATCTTCCTGATTATATCTAGGAAGTGAGTGTTTTGAATTATTTGACTTTTATGTTTTTTCCAACTTGTGTTTGATTGATCTCAAAAATAAAAGGTAACAATCTTAATGTTTTGATGTATCCTTGGATCCTTGATTGATGTTATGAGAATGAAAAACAATGATCAATCACCACAAATAACATACTGGGCATTGAGTATTTATGATAAGAAGTACTTAGGTTATAAATGATAGACAGAACTTTTGAAAATCGAGAATTAGAGTTTCTTGAAAAATACTGTCGCTTGATCGCTATGTTAGAGCCAGGCAATCGAGAGGTGTATCGCTCGGGCAACGGCAAACAACAATTATTCTGTTTTTTTTTGCTCAAGCATCAGTTATATGACATGTTAGCGTAAATCCGACTACTCTTTCTCCTTGTTCTATACTCGAAACCAAAGACTACTAATTCATTTATACAACCCTTCAAAAGACTCATTGACTTTTACNTTATATGACATGTTAGCGTAAATCCGACTACTCTTTCTCCTTGTTCTATACTCGAAACCAAAGACTACTAATTCATTTATACTACCCTTCAAAAGACTCATTGACTTTTACAACACTTTTATAACAATCATATTCTTTATAATAATCATTTTGTCTAAAGAATTTTCAATACAACGTAAATCCTAACAACGTGTATTCAAGAAAAATCTATAAAAACTGATCTTTCGATAAGGATTAGAAATTAAAACGACTAACGATTTTATCAATTTTATAACTTTCATTAAATCTTAATTGCTTCTTGGCTCAAATCCTTATTTAGAGAACAAAAATGCTAATAATAATATTAAAAAAAAAAAAAAACATGTTTCCTTATAAATGATCAGAACATCAACACGAGGAATTAAATAAAAAGTTTAAAAATAAGCTCGTTATTTCTCGACTAGATGTCATGATAATAAATAGAAATCGGCACAAATGATCCCAAATTTAAGGAGTTTCTGTGCAAATGATCCCTAACTTTCAACTCTTACTTAATGATGGAATTTGTCCTTTTGAATGGTTTCCATTCAATTAACTGTTAAAAAGGTTGGACTTTTGATATAAAAAAAAATGAACTTAGTTCGATTTAAATAAATAAAATAATATAAATGGAAAAGAAAAATTAAACAAATAAGACAAAAAGAAAAGGATAACTCATACTATCAATCAATCTTTCAAATGAAGCATTTCCATCGTAATCATGAATTGTTTTAAAAATTACACCATATACGCAAAATAAAGCTATTTAAAAAATCATTTTCAGTGCAAGCTGATAGAGACTTCTTTAAGATAATGTGATAGGAAAATAACATAGATATTGTTAGATTTTCAATCTATGTGACATTGATGTCTGACAATTTCAAATTCGATTTGCAATTTATTCTATAGATTACTATCAACACGTTATTTATTTTCTTAAAGTAATAACAAAATCACCTATTTACATATAAGATAAATTTAATTTTATATCGAGACGGACTTCTAAAAATTATTTAATTTTTCTCTGCAACGTCATCTTGTTGGGGGTTCTTATCATCTTGCAGAAAGCAATTTATTCAAACTAATTTCTATTTTTCTTATATGGTTTACACCGTATTGTATATATTGCTATCCAAATTTATTTTATTTTTTAAAAATAATGTTAAAATCACATTTAAATTTACCTATGAAATATAAACTTTGCCGAGTTAACATGTATAAAGAACCTCGAGAAAATATCTACTTTTCTCTATGAAATCATCTCGATAGAGTCTCTATCAACCTATATGCATTGGAGAGGATTTTTTTTTAACATGATATTTTTTGCTTATATGACAAATTTTTAAGCAATTCACGATCACGTAAGAGATAGTGTTACGGAGAATTGGTTAATAGGATGAGTTGACTTTTCTATATTTTATATATTTCTCTCTTTTTCTTTATTTTATTTACAAGAAGAGTATTTTTATTTTTGTATAAAAAGTCTGACCCTTTTTAATGATCATTTGGATGCAAATAATCCAAAATGATCAATTGCGTCCATTAAGTGAAATATGAAATCAACTCTGATGTGTTGCTCAATTAGTTAGGTTTTGATTTTTTTCATCAATGATCACTAGTTCGAATTCTCTCAGAGTCATTAAAGTGAGTACTCGATCGTAAACTTCAGGGCCCCGTGAAATTTGTCGAGATGCGCACAAACTGGTTCGGACATCCATGATTATAAGGAAAAAAAAAAAAGTGAAATATGAAATGCTTCAGCCAAGATTTGAAGGTTATGGATCATTTGCAGGTTAGAAGTAGAGTTTCCATTTTTTCTTATATTTCAAGATAATTATATCATTCAAAATATTCTCTACAAGACTTTAAATTTGGTCTGACCAATATATAGTTGACTATTGGAATTACTATATTGCTTGGAAACTCTTCATATGGAAGTCCAAGGTTCTAAGATATTGGAAAAGTCGACGTGCTGACTTTTCATTAATAAGAATTGGGTCAGAGAACACTTGTATTCAATTCTAGGATGTTTCATTATTTACGTCGTAATGTAATGCATAGAAAGTAAATAATAAAAAATTAAGTAAAATATTATTAGATGTGAATAACTTCAAAAGTATTATTAGCTTAAACAGTGACAGCTGAGAGAGATCATATCTAGGTAAATAATCACAACTGAATAACTTGTACTTCAAGAATTCTTAAGACAAGAAAAAATTATTATAATAAAAAATTGTATTGTACCAGAATGTATGAAATGTACAAAATTTTCTTGTTGTATCAAAATGCGCCGTAGACATAAAAAATAATAATAATAATAATAAATAAATAACAAATAATGGGTCGGGTCAATTTAAATAACTAGCCCAATTAAATTTACTAAACTAAAACCTATTAAGGCCAATAAAATTTTAAAAGCCCATCCTACTATTTTTAAAAATCTACAATTATTCAATTATAATTAATTTAATTGAATTAATTGAGTGGTTACCAAAATTGACCACGAATTTTCCCGATAAATAGGGTCAAATGTTCATTACAAAAGAGGAAAAATGCACAAGAAAATCATGAAGTGCTGAAAAAATCCTCTCAACTCCAAGTCCGATAAACACGAAGAAGATCCAAATCTTCTTCAAATCAAGCAAATCCAAGAAGATCAAAGTCTTCCTCAAATTAAATCAAGACCAAGTCCAAGTTTTGAATTGCAAATTCAAGCTTCGAAATTCAAGTGTCGAACAAGTCAAAAGCTCTCGACAAATCAAATTCTCAACAAATCTCGAAGTCTAGGGTTCAAACCACATTGTCCCTCGTCTTCAAACATTCAGATCATTAATCAAAGGATTTTTGCAATTTTGCAATTACAAGAAGAGTTATATTCATTTATATTTCTCAAAATACAATTTGTAACGATTTCTGTATTTTAATACGTGAAATTTGTCGTACATATGCAAAAATATATTTCTACAGTACATGCTATATATAGGATTAAATTTGTCGTACATATGCAAAAATATTTTTATTAATGATGTTGAAAATCACCAATAGTGCTTCAATCAACGCTGTTGATGCCACTCACACAAAAATATTTTTTATTTTTTAAAAATACTAACAAATAAGTTAAAAACTTAAAATATCCTTTTATTATTTCCTTATAGTACTACCAACGTGTAATTTTCCCCACTAAATTTCTTGTTAGGATTAAATTTTATACTTTTACTAATTTTTTATTGATGAACTTCTCTTTGGTCAATTAAAATATTAAATATTTGTATTTTTTAAGACTATTAACCAGACTATTAACCATAAAATAGTTCTTTAATTATTTATTTTAAATCTATTAGTTACCAACATAATTTTTCATTAGAAAAATTAAATGCAAAAATATGTAACTTTCCAAAATTGGAGCCTTCGATAGACCCCCTGGCCCTGGCGCCTGACACTCCTAATACTTGAAGCTATGCTCCTTTCCCATATACACTCATTCTATCGGGAAAATTAAACCCTCCTTACCTCGAAACTCCTTCCCTTCCGTTCCCTTCCCACCTCTACTCTCCCGCCCTCGTGATTTTCTAAAAGATTATTGAGCACATGGCTGCTTTCTTCCTCTCCAAATTGGTGGAATTTTTTGTGTTGATTTTTGTAGTGGTTCGGGAACTGAAACGGTGGTGGGGTTTTGTGGAGGTGTAGATCTTGTGGCATGGTGTTAGTTGTGAATTATATGGTAGTATGTGGTGGTAACGAGTGGATTTAGGCTGTGGGTGATTGTAACGATTTTGTAGTTGTGCAAATCTAATGAACGGTTTTTAGATCAATTCACGTCTCTGGTGTAGGTATTGCGACGAGTGAA
>CAIGRS010224115.1:0-17123 GCA_903798395.1 Fraxinus floribunda | reverse complement strand
ACAAGCGACGTGATTGTGTACTGAAGAATAGGAAAATTGTTTGTATATCACGTGGCTTTTGGCCACATGTGTCAACATGTGGTTGGGACGTTGATATTTGGGTCAAGCTTTCAATAGACAAGCATAGATTATTCATTAAGGGTCCTGAAAATGATTCTTTGCCCCTGTTTGGTCCACATTAAAATTTTCATTTTCATTCTTGTACTCATTTTCAACCACAGATTCTTCAATAAAGTAATATTTTCCATTACATCAATAACTTTTCCTTTTATTTTTCAACCACACATTCTCTATCAATCTACTATTCCAAAATACATTCTTTCAAAATAATGTGGCTCAAACACTCCCTTTATGTGATTTTGTCATACTTTGGTTATATTGTATATGTTGATGATTTGTAAGATAATGATACAGTTAAATAATTAATTAAGTTCCAGGCATTATTTTAGTTTGTGCACTTTCAAGAGCTATTACTGTTCTCAACGTAGCTTTAATCTATTTGCAGACTGAGCAGACAAGCATAGATTATAGTTAAAATTTATCTATTAAATGACTATATGTAAGTTTTTAGATGAAAACCTATTGATGCTTGAAACTGCTAATCTTGGGTTATCCTCTTTCCTTAACCAAATTATAATTGGGATGCCTGCTAGTAGATAAGCATAAAGTGAACATCCCTTTAATCCATAATTGCATGTTCACCTTCACTTTCTTCAGTGGGTTTTCCATTTTATTTAATATTTTCCATTTTAGTCAAAAATAAGTTTTACAATTATTCTTGAAAATTATATAAGCTAATAATGAACTATTCATAAAACTTTTGTGATTGCCTGTGAAAGTAAAATCTGCGTATTCAATTGTGAACGAAGGGATTACATAAGGAAAGAAGCATGGGTAAATGAGATTATGGCTCTTCATCTGCCAATGTTCATCGTATAGATAATAAAATGAGATGCAGTAGGCTGGGTGCTGTAAATTATATGTGCTGTTGGGAGTTCTAATTAATAGGATGAGACAGGAAATATGTTTGCATAATAATGCCTTTTAAAGGTGTGTTGAAAATATGTGTGCTATATGGTCCGGAACATCAACCGGCCATCACGTCTCCCGTTTACTTGATTCGTTTTATTTTCTTTCTATGGTAAATTCTAATCTTGAATAAATCTAAAGTTCTTCAAATTTGAAATGAAAATCGATCTCAAAGATGGACTTCCTCTATTGCACTTTTTAAAATGGACGTCACATGAAATGATTAATGTTTGGTTATATGACTCAAACTAGCTCATGATGAAGAGAGGAAGACTCAGATTTTTGTAGGAAGTTTTCAACAGTGTTACAAAATTTGCAGGGTATCATCTGTTAAGGCTAGCCCCATCAAACTATGGGGCAAACTCTGGAGAGGGCCCCTTTCATGGTTTTCTCAATAAACAACTATGATGTTTGGATGGGCTTCTATGACTTAATAATTAAGCTGAAAGTGTTTCCAACCACATGGCGTTGCACTTTTTGAGTTTTGATTCCATTTTTTCTGTAGTGGATGGGACCAGCATGGATATGAAAACGCCTTGATTGGATCATTTACTACTTTTAATTCTGATTGTTTTGGCTTCTACAGGTAAAAAGTCTCATAGGGACTAAGGTAGAATGGGTATACTATATTCTGGAAGCATTCAACTCTGGTGACTTGATTCGCTATCAAGAATTGTGCCAGGTTCATAGGGCTGCTCTGAGTGCCCAACCAGCATTAGTGCAGAATGAGAAAAACCTTCTGGAGAAAATTAACATTCTCTGCTTAATGGAGACTATTTTCAGGTGCATCAGGAGAAATATTAGATTACTGTTCTGAGCGAGGTGCTTCCTTTGTTCATAATGTGCTCCCTTATCTAAATTCTGACAACACATATTTACCTGCAGTCGACCTTCTGAAGATAGAACTATTCCATTAAGTGTCATTGCTGAACGGACAAAACTTACTGTGGAAGATGTGGAGTATCTTCTTATGAAGAGCCTTTCAGTAAGTGCATTAAGTATATTATTTGTTATTTCTGTGGCTTCCTTGTTGACATGCTTGACCAAAAAATACTATCTTATCTTGATTGCATGGGTAATTGATCCTCATGTCATTATGTCCTTTGAGGTTTTGAGCAAGAAGGCTTAAATATTACATTTGCTGTGTTCATTGGTCCCACTTCACAACTTAACTCGAGGAAGATGCTAATTCTTAGAAAAAAAAAGTCTGACACGCTACTGAGTGAAACTGCATGTATTTAACTGTTTAGGGTTTGTTTCTTGTTTAACTAGACTTTAAGCTTTCCTGTGTTCATGTGAACATAAAATGGGGTTCTTGGGCTATAAGATGCTTGGGAACAAATGCAGATAGACTCTTGCAATAGCAGACCTACGTTTGATGGCCTATTTGGAAAAAAATAATGTTTTGAATAGTGATTTTTAGGAGAATGTGTTAAAACTTTGGGGGAAGTTTTTGGTTGACTGCAGAATATTTTATTATGCGAATGTGCGGTTGAAAATGAGTGTAGAAAAAAAAGTTTTGAAATAATGGTTGTCAAACAGGGGTAAAGAGAGGAGATTCAAGAATCACTAAGGTGTAGAGGAGATTCAAGAATTACTAAGGGGTTGTTTGCATCTCATTTTTATTGAGAATAGATCTTGTAGTAGTGATTTTTTGGAGAAAGTGGTTAAAAGGTGGGAAAAGTCTTGGGTTTACATGTGCAATTATTGCATTTGGACTTTGGAGAATGTGTTGTTGAAGGAAAATGGGGATCAAACATGGGCTAATTATGATTTTAATTTTTGAAGTTCCTGCAACTTTTACTTTTCTTTATGCTATAATTTGATTAAGAACATATCTTCTACTTTGCATTATACTTTTAGCATTAAATATGTGTTTACACTCCTTTCAATTGGAATGTGTCTTTCCAGTACCTAATTTTTTACTCATTTGCCTCAATGGGGTTGACACATTTTAAGCTATAAAATCTTAAGTTTTCGCTACTACTGTTTTCAAGCTAAAGATGTTTAAGGTTCTACTAGAAGTTGAACTTCGACTTTATGATATAGGCGTGATGCATACCCATATGAATTTTGGTTTGACCTGTGCTTAAATAATTATACACTCTTCTATCCCCCCCTCCTCTTCTAATGGAAACCTTGAGCGTTAAAAACACGTATTTGCACAAAAGAAGATTTTGAAGATGATTTCAAGCACTTTAGTGTAATTGATGCTTGGTTTATTATTGTACCGAAGTCTTTGTATTTATTGGTATACTTGGCGTATTAAGTGTTTTTCTTTACTTTTTTTTGGCAAAAAATCCTAGAATAATGCAAGTCATTTGCTGTTAAGTTGGGGTATTTAGATCTTTGCCGATAATGTATAGTTATTGTCTTAATTGAAAATTACTTACAGGTGTCCAGAACCTTTCCGGAGGGTGGTAATTGTTTGTTTAATTTTATTGCAGGTGCATCTGATCGAGGGAATTATTGATCAAGTTGAGGGAACAGTTTATGTTTCCTGGGTTCAACCAAGAGTATTGGGGATTCCTCAGATCAAGTCATTGCGAGACCGACTGGACAATTGGATGGATAAAGTTCACACTGCATTGTTATCTGTTGAGGCAGAAACCCCTGATTTAGTCGCAGCATAATTTTAGATCCGAACCTTGTCATTTTCATCTGCCGATCTCTTTCTGGCCAGAACGTGCTATCTTGTATCAAAAGGGGCAAATTTAAGTATCTTTGACGACCTGTGTACTGAATCACATTTGCTCGCATTGTCAATTTTTGTTTTGGGAAAGTAGCAACATATTTCTCTTATAATAATTTCAAGTTGTGCCATACTTGTACTTCCTACATAGAGAACGGCTTTTACTGCCTCAATTATCTCATGGAACAGTGTAGAACTAATTGTTTTATGCGCAATTTTTGCTTGTGGGTGTTCTTATATCTTGTTATGATTCTTACGTAATGTTGAAAGCATTGCAAAGGCATGAGAATGCTTATCTGATCAGGAACGAGTTCTGATAGGTTGTCCGGGTTGTGTATTATTTGGAAGTTGAATGTTTCATGAAGAGTGTCATTCATAACATTTTCTACCGTCGATAGAGCTGGGTATGTGTATATATAGGGAGCTGAAAAATGATGGAGCATAAGACAAGGAACGGAGCACTAATGGGACTATTCAGGCAGCCTCAGCACTATCGAATTGTCCAGAATCAAATGGGGTTTCCGAGGGAAGTCTCTGGATTCTGCTTGGGTTGTCAGGCGTCTGAGCCAATGAGAGGTCGTTTGTAGATGGAGGATGCTGAAGCTTTGGCACTTAGAGGGGATAGTCCTTGCTTGCAGGTGTGGTTTCACGGTGGTTGAAGCTGTGTGTCATACAGGACATTAAGTCTGTATGGACTTCTCGGCAAATACTTCGATTGTTTTGGATATTGTAGCAATTATCTCCCAGGCAGGCTGTAGCGCTCGTGTTATTCCCTGCGAGGGAATGAGTAGCTCACAAGCCTGAACTAGTACTCCATATTTTTCTTAAAAAAAACCATCAAGATTCAATCAAAAAGTTCACATTCAAAAATCCCAGAACTTGAAGACGAAAAGCCAAGATAATATTTCTTGTTTATGCACAGAGATAATCTTTTGAGTGTGTTGGAGAAATGATTTTTAGGTTCTCTTCCATTCCATTTTATTAATTTATATATTAGGAATGATAGAATGCAAGTGGGTCAGAGTATTGAGTTATAGGTATAATCCATTGATTTTAGATTTAACAATCTATTCATTAAACATAACACGACGACGTAAACTACAATCCATAGAATGTATTGGAGATGGTCTTAGCTTATAACAATAAACGCTCATGATATTAGTTTTAGATGCTATATAACATTCAAGTAAACTCGCTCTAATATTATTTTCATACCTAAAACGCATCTTCAAACAACAAAGATTCCTATATTTAATCTTATTACCATCACGTTTGCACTGATATATTTCAAAGTGCTCTTGAATCATCGAACTTACTACATTCTTACTCATACCCAATACCTAGTACCATAGTATCCACAACATCAAGGGACCTTTTATAGACAAATTTTATTCAAGTCAATGTCATAAATTTTATCATACATTCACAACTTCTTGCTCGTACAGATTTTTCTTCCATTTTTAGATATATAAAGAAGCTAATTACCTTGATACAAGTTCACATGATAGGAAATTCCATAGTATTGATTTTGTAATTGACTTTTCAAAGCCGCCAGTATTCTCAGCTAGATGAAATTGCAAAATGATCTAAAATACCAGAATAATATATACATATACTGTACTCATACAAACTCATGTTTGGCAGTGCTTTTTCATGCTTATAAATTGGTCAAATATCATTCCGAAGGATCCACAAACCGACCGCTTATAATCTACATAAAGCACAAACACAAGGTGAATATTTGACAACAATGCAGATTATACAAATGTAAATCGATCCAACAAGCTTTAAGGAAATCTAAAGTACAGAACTTGCAACTAATTTTTTAGTTTATTATGCACCATGAAATTTTCCTACATAGGATTTACACAAGCATGAAAAGAACTACGACCTCAATACATATGACTAGATTAAACACATTAACCATGCACAGATCGCAAACTTGGACATTTCCATACCCAAAGGAAAACTACGGACATGATTATAATTAGATACGAGCAGATAGCATATATGGTCAAATAACGTGCACCCCTAGGAGCAAACAATAACATAAACGACCCTGTCTTTGCACTGCCCATTTCACTACCCTGTTTTGTTAACTTTAGTCTTGGATTACTTGTTTGAGCAGTATTCATTTTCTTATTGAGAATTCTTCCCCCTGGTTCAGGAAACTCGGAAGTTCTGTCAATATCTTTGCCAACCTGCATTCAACAACAAAGCAATAGTAAGAACATGAAAAAACACGTCACTTTCTAAATAAAATTTATGAACACAGTGGCCTGTCAGCAAATGGCAATTCATCTATGAAGCAGTGCACCTCTATATCTACAGGAACAGTTATCACGCTCGATTAAATTGTCAAGTGCCTAGCTTGAGTATCACAAAAAAATTAAAACTTTTCCAGATCAGTAAATGGACTTCACCTCCATAACTGCTGATTCTTGTTCGTCTGTGCTGCTGACATTTAAAGACTTGTCAGTACATAAAGACTCTGGTCCAGGTTCGGTCAACAGACGAATTCTCCTAGATGCAGTTCCCTGAGCTGTTCCTGGAATTTGTCGATTTCTACGCTGGCGCGGCCGAGTCTTGATCCGAGCAACAGGATTTCTGCCATCTTTGATTAGATTTGCATGATAGAGCGAATCTTGTGGGTTGCAAAATGAATCCATAACAACATTGGCAGATGAAGCATCTGTTTCAGCAGCATAATTTGAAAGAGAACCATCAGATGGCAGGGCATGAAAGAATCTTGAAGATGTTTTCCCCTGCAGGAAGTCCATGACATTAATAAGAGAAATAGACACTATATTCTGGAACAACACCATGACTGGATGGTTTTGAGAAGAGAAAATGCAACTAAATACCCGATGATTAATCGTATTCTTAAACACATAACCACAACTAATAGATCTTAAATAGCAATACCGGACACAACGCTGTGGACTTGAGAGATGCTCAAGCTAAAACACAAAATATGCTTTTAGACAACACAATTCCAAATGCAGCTTCTAAAATTTATCAGATCATATGCTTCCTAACCTGGAGTTGAACCATTACAGTATCTGTCGCACTGTAGGGTTTATAGTCACTCAGCTTAAAGTTCGCAGATGGCCTTTCACTCGGACTGTTAGTGTATTCTGGCACAAAGCATTCTCTAGTCATGACCGAGTTCTTGTGATTAGTTGGCTCTTCATAAGAGTCATTATCACGTTTCTGAAGGACTTCCAACAGCTCAGACAGGGACACATCCTGTTCAGATGAGCCATCTTGAAAATGAAATCCATTGTGATCATTGCCAAAGTCATCAGCAAATGGTGAACCCATGCAAGCCCCCAAATCAGTGTAATTGTGGAATGACAATGGCGACACAACCTTATGATCAATTTGATTGTTTGGGGAATCATGGCACATTGAATTTGCTCCTAGTGGTGCATATACCTGAAGTAATTCAACACGAGACAATGGCTCTGGAGGTTAACTAACTTTAATAATAAAATCGGACAAAATAAGAGATAGTTGCCAACAAGGTCAAATAGATAAACCTCTCACCTCAGGAGATGTGTCTTCTGCCAAGTGAAATAATTCATCAGATCTATACCCTTTAACCGGTGTAAGAATGTTAGGAGTTGTGTTTTCTGACTCGTAGGTCAAACACCCCTTTACATCCCCAGGCTCCTTGCATATTGGCATATCTAGCACTGAAGGTTCTTGAAAACCATCTGATGATGTCTCGTCAGGAGAGGATTTGTTTGTGGAAGGAGACAATCCGGTTGGTTCAAATTCATCATATTTACAACTGTCTGGCTTCTCATCTGGCTTGTGGAACAGGCGGCATAGCACGTAGTCTCCCTGCAGTATGTGATAGAGAGAGCTGAATACCAAGACTACACACATACAAGGGTAAGAAACCAGATATGCACACACATAATACTAAAATGATTGAATTTTACTTGATTAACCAAAATAAAAAACACACGCACACCCTTTATATTCTTCTACTTGGGTTGAGGCTGCCATCAGTCCTAAGACATGTCAAAGAAGAGTGGGGAAACTTTTGCTGGTTTACACACACACACACACACCCCAATAAATAAATGCATAACATTAAGAGTCAAGTTAGCAAAAGAAAATTGAAAAAAAAAAAAAAACACTGGCCACAAAGGAGGTTCATGGAGAAAGGGAGAGTGATTTGAAATAGGTCACCAACAAATACATTCTTTTTGGAAATTGCAGGGGGGCGGTGTTGGAGGCAATCAGTTCTTGGTGCATAGCATGGGAACAAGACGCCGAAGTATCTGATAACCTAATTGTGGTTTAAGCCAAGTAATTAATCCACCAAGAGATTTAAGCCTGTAGGGAAAGACTATTCAAAAATCACAATCAGCTTTTTTATTTGTATATGGATCTTTTCCTGCTCAGTGTGTGAACACATTTTACTCTTTCAAACGTTAACAAAAAAGATTTCTCAGCTCTTTCTGCATAAAAGTTCATATATTATGGACATTACATGGAAGTCTTTCTGCCCCTTATTTTCATAAATTAATGACTAATGCAATCAAAATATGAACCTCAACAGGTAACTGCAATTTGACAAAGTGGAATAAAAATGGACCGCTTCAAAGGATCACAATCATCAATATGTAACTTTCATTAACAAAATCTCCAACTTCGAGTTTAACAAGCAGAAAAGAAGGATTAAATTAATAGGGAGAATTGTGGGAGTGAACAGTTACAGCAAGTTCAGCTTCGAGACAAAATATGAAACAGGTGATGCTTAAGTTGGCATATTTACTTAGCAAACTCATCTGAGAAAGGGTAGATGTCAATAAATTCAAAGTTACATGAACCCTAAAGTCCTTAAAAGTAAAAAATGACCAACTGTGTGTGTGTGTGTGTGTGAGAGAGAGAGAGAGGAGTATCTATTAACCTGGCCAGGACTGGTGCCATCAAGATCTGGTTCAGTAGCACGATACTCATGCATGATCCAACTTGTACGTTCACCCTTGGGAGCACGACCCCTGTGGAAAACCAGAGTCTTTTTCATGCCAATGCAGTGGGCACTACAGCGACCAGAAGAGGTTGATTTGCGAGCTTTTATAGTACGATCCTTGCCAGTGGCCTTCCAATAACCAGCTACTGTGGCCCTGTTAGAACGATGCCCATTTGGATATTTTCTATCACGCGGGCAGAAGAAGAACCATTCAGGATCATCAGACTTTATCACTGACAGTGCTGCACGGAAGAGAACGCATGACCAATTGATTCAATTTTTCAATTTCTCGCAAGTAACAAATAATTAAAAAAAAAAAAAAAGTACGTAGCTTGAGTTCAAGATTCTTTAATGCAAAATACAAGATACAAAGGAAATCAACTCAGCTCAAGTGCTCAACTAACCCTTATCCATAATTATCAGATTCAGAGGTAGTCTACATTGATCCCCATTTTCCCCTATCTTCCACTTTGTAAAGGGACTAATTTGAAATATAATTGGCAAAAGAAATTTATTCCATTAGTTTAGAATTCAAATCAACTGTTCTTTTTGATATGCATTTATTTTAGAACCAGATGAAAAGCAGAGGCCACCTAGCCATGATAAAAAAGTGCAGGAGCATCCTCTGATCACTTCAAAGATCCAATTAGATTGGTTTTCATTTATTTGGACAGAGTAACATTGTACCATGTGGGATCTCTTTGTGATCTTTCTCTTATTTTCCTTCACTTTTGTTACGGTCAGCAGGTACCCTTTAAGTCTCTTTTAAGTATGCTCCTGGGTTGGCAAACTCCACCTCTTGCAGGAACATAATCAATTTATTGTTAGATGATAATGGTTTTCAAGAAATTCTTAAATAAGCATTTCCACAAGTTTACTCTCCCTCCAACTTTACTCCAACAGATTATGAAAGTTGAGGTATTATTACCATTCAAAGCAACATTTTAGAGACAAAAATTGACAATGCCCACTCAGCCAACGGAGACATGTCCCGTGTTGTTATACCACAAAAAAAAAAAAAAAAAACCTTAAAAAATTTAATAGAAGCCCAGACCTGCCACCCTCCGTCCCTGGTCAAGCACCATTGAGTAACAAAAGCACAATAGTTAATTATCGTTGAAGACTAATTGTACAACCCTAATGTAAGAATCATGATCAATTAGTTACTATTTATGAAGACAAGATATCATAATCGTGGGTTTCTTTGTCTACTTTCACACGACAATCAACATTCTCAAACCTTAAAAAACGTAAACACGTTTCTTGGTAGCCAATGGAACAACCAAACCATCAATTTCTGCAGCAACTTTGGATCCATGTCAAAATGTACTAAAATAAGTGTACCATAATTATCGCTTTTAGTGGCAGAACTAACGTTAAAACCAAACATAGTTTCGTATCACATGGGAAGAACGTGTCGGGAATAGTAACTAACTTGACGTGTCGAACTAAATTGGTCAAACTCACTTATCACTTTTTGGTTTTTAAATTTTTCAACGATTTTATGTCTAGAACTTTGATCAAAACTATCTAGTTAATTTTGACTTCAGCTCACTAATTATCTGTATTTCGATAAAAAAAATTTAAGGGAAAATTGCAGCCCCGGTCCCAAACCTTTCAGTTTGTTGCAGATTACACCCAAACCTTTAATTTTTGCGGCCGAAGTCCCAAACCTTTATATGTAATTGCAGCGTCGGTCCCAAACCTTTAATTTTTCGGTCGAAGTCCCAAATCTTTATATGTAATTGCAGCGTCGGTCCCAAACCTTTCATTTTTGTTGCGGATTATAGTATAAAAAAAAAAAAAAAAGACCTTAAAAAATTGCACATTAAGGGGAAATTCCCAAGAACAAATTCTAAATTCATTGTTCCTTTACAGCAATAATTTTACAATTTTGTGCTGAGAACAAGAGTATATATGCCACACAAGATGAATATTAATTTTTTTATTTCCCTCTACGTGTTTCTAGGGTAAACATCTAAGAATCGAATAATCATGACACATACGCACATGCTCTTTACAAACACGTATCTATTGATACTAATATAGAAATACACAGAGATATATGTATATAAATATTAAATACTGAAACAAATACCAGGAAGATCCCAGGGCTCCCATTTACAGACATCAACTTCGGGTATAACCTTGACTTGGGAATGACGGCAGTTGATCTTGAGCCTTAAGTAATGATTTATGAGCTCCTCATCCGTCGGTCGGAATCTGAATCCCTTCGGCAACGCCTCCATCTTCATCATCTTTACTATTCCATCAGAACCCATCACATATTCACCATCTCAATCAAAATAGAAATTAGGGTTTTCCTCAACTTGGGCTTTGTGATTAGGAGCAGTAGTAAATAGTAATGATTTACAAAGTGAAATGCTACTGTTTCCTCTTTTTGCCACTCTTCCAGCATATGAACTCTTTTTTACTTTATCTTCACGTGCCAATCAAAGTTTAATAGTCTGTTTGGTAGAGATTAAAATCGGATTAAAATTGAAAAATTAGCCATTATTGTTGACTTTTATTAGACGGGTGGGACTCAATAACAATCATATTTTTAATTTTAATTGGATTTTAATTGTTACCAAACAAGTTCTAAATAAATAATTTTGAATGTGTGACTAAAATACATATAATATTTTTTTTTATTAATTTTTAATTTTACACGAACTGAAGCATTGTAAAATTTGACAGTAAAATAATTAAATGCACTGATATTAGGGTATGTTTGAGTCATATTATTTTGGAAGAATGTATTATGGAATAATAGATTGATAGAGAATGTGTGGTTGAAAAAGAAGGAAAAGTTATTGATGTGATGAAAAATATTATTTTATTAAAGGATGTGTGATTGAAAATGAGTAGAAGAATGAAAATAAAAATGAAAATTTTAATGTGTACCAAACAGAGATTAGAATAAAAAATGGGGGCGTCACATATAATGAACTCGTTTGTAGAAGTAGTTTCAATTTTACTATAAATAAGATAGGGGAGTGAACGAGCTACTTGATTAATAGACTCCGATGACACGGTAAACAAGAATTGAATTAGATTAAAATAATGAATATTAAAGTGAATATAAATCATTCAACAAAATCATTCGTGTCTGAACATCAAACTGCAAAATAGAGAATTAAAAGCTCACAATGGAAGGTTAATCGTTCACCTAATACATAAAAAGTCTAGCCTAACATAGATAAAATAAAAGAACAAATAAAATAATAGAGAGAATACATCACCCAAAAACTAGAAATTAGGCTTGAAATCTTGAATCTTGAATGAAATCCCTTGTTCTCGCCCTCTTCCTTGCTCTTTAATGATGTTTTTCTCTTAAAGAATGCGTAACCCCTCATTCTGGACGAGTTTAGGGTTAAATAGAGTCTCTATATATCATTCCATAAGTGGTTGGATCGAAAAGGAAAACAAAATTTGCTCACGCATAAAACATGCCTTGCGATCGCACAGTGTATCCCCATGCGATTGCAAGGACTAACACTTTGCTCTTGGGAACTCCCTGTTTGAGTATGGGCAATCGCATGGTGTAACCCCATGTGATCGCATGGTAGAAGCAACTTTTCCCCTTAGTTGATTTTGGTTCCCAATCTTCTTTTCATTCCACCTTTGACCTTTTTTTCCTCTTCCATCTACTTCTAGTCATCCATGTTATTGACAATTAGATCCTTAGCGAAGTTCCATGCTTGATTCATCGTTTGAGTCAACTTTTGAATAATTTCAATTTAGTCCCCGAACTTTTAGCAAGGCAGATTCTCATGCTATACCATGGGCAAAGTAAATGCTGCCTGAAAATCTCTGTTGAAGTCTGGGCTAGTGCAAGGTATATTCCCATGCTATAGCATGTGAGAATATTTGCTTCTAGTGCAAATTGGTCCCCAATATTCTTTTCATTCAACTTTTGACTTTTCTTCCTCTTCCATCCTCGTCTAGCCATCTAAATTATTAACAATTAGATCATTAGCGAGATGCCATGCTTGATTCATCGTTCGAGTTTACTTATGAATAATTTCAATTTAGTCCCCGAACTTTCATTTCCTTCCATTTTGGTCATTTTCACCTTTTTTCGCGTACATTTCATTCATTCCATCAAAGTAGCCCTACAAACACAATTCACATCGAATTAAACCATAGTCAAGCATTTATATCAACAGTTAGTCATGTTTTGTCGCATAATTATGCGCAAAACGCACTTATCAATATCGATGCTCTAGTGTTATAAATTCTTGATTTGTCTAAGCTTCTCACTAGTTTAGTTTCATTTTCTTGAATTTTATTACTCAAGCATGCAATTTTTCAAATAAATGTAGGATTAATCAATTTCGGTAATTAATAAATGGATAACTCTCCATGTACATAATGGATTACATAGCCCATGTGGAAGAAATCTGGCCGTGGATGTAAAGTGTGGAAAAGTCAAAAATTGTAGACTGCCGATGGACGCGCGACACCTATCAATTATGTAATGTATTATATAAATGATTATATACTTGTAGCATGGTCCATATCTAAACTCGATATCCTTAATAAATTCGTCCTTGTTGGGACCAATACTCACTCGTTACGTTATTAGAATATCATAACACTTTCGATTTCACTCAAGAGTAACTCTTGTGTACTCCTATTTTGTGTTCACAGTGGAACATTGAAAGATTGTCATACACTCTCCATTCTAGAGTTGTAGTTGCACAACCAATCCCAAACAATGAAAATCGTTCGAATCTATGGTAAATCGTCAGGTGGCATACCATAAGTCACATGCACATCTTAAAAGAATATTTGCATCCTTTACTTTGAGCTCAAGTTGTTACAGTATTTGCTGTAGCATGAATCTTACATAAAATGTCGTACAAATTTACTTGGCTTGAGGGATTCTCCCACTGTACAACTTCTTTGATTACCTTCTCTATCTCTTTAGTCTCTCTCGCTATACTATTCATGCAAAAGGCCAGGGCACTCAAGCTCAAAATCACTTGGTTCTTGAACTCTTCCTCATCTTTCTCTATGTTGATATGGCTAAGAAGTTCGTCTGAACGGCGAAGAAAAGAATTTACATTTTTCACCGTCCAATCAGCTTCGTTTGATGAAGAAAACTGGACCACATATGGGTCGATTGGTATTCTTTTCCCAAGTTCGAGATCAAGAGAGCCTTTTCTGGTTTCAAACTCCTTGTCAAGTGCTGCCAGCGACTTGATCAAACTGATTTCCTCCAGACATTTTATTGCAGAGACAGCACTTTCTTTGAAAAGCTTCAGATCACCATCTAGCTTAGAAACAGTCTCTTTCCATTGCGTACTATCAATTCTCCTGGATTCTTGTTCTAGCAATTTGATGGCTTGAGCCCCGAAATGCAAGAGGTCTACCATTTTTGACAATGATTCGAGAAGTTTACCATAGCAAGCACTATGAAAAGGCAAGAACCAGAAATTAGGCTCTGCCGCAGCTTCCCCAATGATTTTTCCTAGCTCATTTACTTGAAACTTAAGCTTCTTTTGGCCTTCTTCAAAGTTGGAAATAGTGCTAAAACTTATAATTCCAACACATTTGTGCAGCGTTCCAATAGTAGTAGAAAACTGAATTTTAGCCATAGTAGCAGCTCTTGTGGGTTGAAGTAGAATATCTACCATAATGGAACAAGATAAACCAATGAAGGTTTCAACTATTCTGGCTATGGCAAATTCACTTGGAGGACCGAAATTCTCCCTACCTAAAATCAGTAATGCACCTATAACTGCCGAAATTCCACCAGCCTGTCCATACATTTTGCTCTTGCATAAAAATCTGCTGAAAATGAACCAGGGAAGAAGGGACAGGAACCTGAGTTTTATATACTTTCCAAAAATAAAACAGCATATGGTACCATATACAGTTCCAATAACTGTCCCCTGAGCTTTAGCATTTGTGAGTTTAAATGTAGCTTCTCTTCCTGATGCAAGGCTTGTGGCAACCGGGAGGCCAGCCCAGAAACCATTTTCCTTGCTATACATCAAACCAAGTAGAACGGCTAAGCCTAACGAGAGTGAGAATTTGAAAGCTGGCATTAGTCTCCTCTTTTTTATTCGAATAGGAATACTACAAATATCCCCAAAGTACCATTTTTTCTGTTTTTCTGCGTCATTTGATCCTTGTTTGGCAGAAACATTTGGGGAAGTAGCTTTGCCTTGAAGAAGTTTTAAACAGAACAAGAAGAACAAAAAAGGCAAATCTTTATCCGTCACTGGGATAATGGTATGAAGTTTTTGAATGAATTTCATATCATTTTCTGTTTGTGATTCTGGGATAATTGTCATTACAGGGGGCATTCGCTTTATTTGATTAGAAATATGTTCTTCTAGACTATTTGTTGGATCATTTTCCAGCTCTGGATCTGCTAATCTAACTGGAATTTGAGAGCAATTGGTTAGAGAAATCTCCATTCCTCTCAAAATTCTTTCAAGATCTTGCAGCCTTTCCCCGGGATTCGTACAATGCAATTTGAAGAACATGACTAGAAACCTCTCCCACTGCATGCTTTCCTGTTCACGAACATTTGCAAATGAAGTTTTAAAACTTAATATACTTCTTAATAAATAGAAATGGAATAATAATAGCACTTTCGGTAATGTAATGAATATTATATAGTACTAGACAGTATTAAGAAAAGAATAAGATATTCTAGTCTTTTTCATTTTATTATTCAGTCATGTTCAATATTGTGTATCAACCAAACATGCCCATTCATAGACTTACTTGCTTCGACTTAATGCTTTGGAGAAGCTTGGTTCCTGAGACAGACAAGGAATTCTCTTGAGAGATTAATGCCTGTCTCGAGTTGTTATCTTCAGCCAAAAATGCCTCCACAATGAGCTTTAACCTTTCAGAGACATTCTCAGCAAAAAGCTTGCAATTCTCTGTCACCTGAACACAAAAACATAAATAAATATCAATCATGATATACGAACATCAAGATTAACATAAAACAAGATATAATGTCACGAGTCATTCTATCATTGGATAATTTAAAACACAATCAATTTTTCCACCCAATCATCTACTACCGCATGTTATTTATGTCAATCTTTCTATCAAATCCTTCTGGCAAAGTAGATTTATCCAATATTTAGTCCTCAATTTAATCATTCAGCATATTAGCCCCCATTTGGTTGAGCTAAAAATCATATTTTTAGTATATTTTGATAAAAATTGATGAAAATATTAGTTGAAAAGTTAATAAAAATTGTGAGTCCCATAAAATGTGTGGTTAAAGAAAAGTTTGAAGAAAAAAATGAATTTTAGTAAATGGGGGCCAACAAAGACATCTTGTCAATGTTTATTATTTCACTTCAAGCTGGTTTAGGATGAAAAAATAAGGAAAAAAAAAATTCCACAAAAATTACTAGAAAGTTCCATGTGCATGTCTTTCGATACAAGATCTTTTAACTTATTTTGAAAATAGTTGTGATTTTACCAGTAAATATCTAATATTTTTACCTCATGACATGCCAGGCTTCGATAGGGGAACAAAAGGGCCAAAACACAAGCCACCACTCCAAGGGCTGTGCTTGCAGCCACACGGATAGGATGCATAATGGGCTCAGTGTGCATGCCATTGATAAAGCCTACTACATAGACAATGACTATCTGGGCAAGCGCTATACGCTTAGATATCAAGTGGGTGTTTTCCGGCAGCACCACCAAGCATGCACTCACCGCCACCAAGGCTGCGGTGGTGCTCGTGGTGAGTCGTGACGGTCCAATCAACCACAAGCTGAGGATAGCCGGGAAAACACCTTGGAATGAAGCATAGAAGGCGAGCCAACAGCCACGTAACGTGTCACCTAATGTGGCGTCGGTCACTATAAGGATAACCGTAACGTACGAAAACGCAGGGAATGCTATTTCGCGCCTGATGACCTCAGGTCCGTATAGGGTGGTGCAACCAACTATAGTGCATGCTAATCCAGTTTTAAACGCTGCAGCCAAGCATGATCCCCACACAGCTCGACTGCGGTCGGATTCATCTCTTGAGGCCATTATTCTACGCGACAAGATTGAATTACTGCTTAAAGAAGAGAAACTGGGGAGGGCAGGGTACATTTTGGGAGAGGTAGAATGGGGGGGTTTATGTAATGGGAAACAATCAGGCCATTGCTTCAGTTTGTGTTCATTGATGAGACTAAAGGGTCAAGGTTGGCCCTGGTGAAAATTCTTGAGTGTATATAATATTATAATGATCAATGTTCGATAAAGCAAAGGTTTCCTTGTTTTGCATCTGAATTTAATCTTTCAATAATGGAAGTGATGGAATTTTATTTTTTATTTTTTCATAGCCGGCAATGCCTATAGTGGCGCCCCCGTGCCAGTACAATCTGAACTAGCCGTTGATGGCGGTTTTGGTTTGAAATTGGTGTCTTT
>CAIGRS010224109.1:0-12818 GCA_903798395.1 Fraxinus floribunda | reverse complement strand
TTTTTTTGGTACCCAGGTATCCCACTTAGTCTTAGTCAGACTAATTTTCTGGACTATCAACCACCGGTTCCTCAATAACTGGCGGAGGTAAACCGCGGGTTATGCCCAAGTTGACCAGGGTTCGAGCACCCCTAGCTCCAAGGAAGCCTTTCTCCATGGTTATTACATCACTAAGTTGCTCCAACCAATATTGATTATTACATCGCTCAGCTGCATGGAACCAGGAATCGAACTCCCCACGCTGAGATTGCAAGCCCAGCAATGTCCTTTCTTTGCCAACTTGGATGTGCCTCGGGGGCATTGTTAGTGGGTTTGTTGGGAGTACAAAGAGAGACGTACCAGTAATCGAATTTTGAGGGCTGATTGGACTTTGGTGGAGTGTCTTCAATTCTCTTTGAGAGGATTCAGATTGAGAGAGGAGAATAAGCACGTGCTTGATAAACATTAAAATTTTCATTTTCATTTTTTTATTTATTTTCAATTGAATAATGTTATATATCCTCATTGGGATTAAATATCAATTTCTGTGGCAATTACATGTCATTAAACTTGTGTTTGAATCTCATTTCAATGAGAATGAAATTTTTGAAATAGTGATTGATGAGAGAATGTGTAGTGGAAAAATGATTAAAAGTTTTAGATTTGTGTATAATATTATTTTATTTGGAGAATGTGTGGTTGAAATGAAAAATGAGAAAAATGAAATGAGAATGAGAAAAAAAAGGTGTCAAATAGGGGTTAAATGTTGCAGAGAGGATTCAGATTGAGAGAGGAGAATAAACACATGCTTGATAAACATTAAAATTTTCATTCTCATTTTTTTATTCATTTTCAAACGAATAATGCTATATATCCCCACTGTGATTAAACCCCAGTCCATGTGGCAATTACATGTCATAAGCTTGTGTTTGAATCTCATTTCAATGAGAATGAAATTTTTGAAATAGTGATTGCTGGAAGAATGTGTAGTGGAAAAATGATGAAAAATTTTAGATTTGTGTATAATATTATTTTATTTGGAGAATGTGTGTTTGAAATGAAGAAAGAGAAAAAAAATGAAAAGAGAATGAGAATGAGAATGAGAAAAAAAAATGGTGTCAAATAGGAGATAAATTAAATGAATCATTTGACTTTCCATTTAAATGAATCTATCATTTGATGCCATATAATTGCCACATGGACTAGGAATCAATCTAGTCTAATATTTCAAAATACATTATTTCAAAATAATGTGGTTCAAACACACCCTAAATGTTGAAATTTGTAAGCTCCCTTTCTATGACCATTATTTTGAAAAAAAAAAAAATTAAATAGCAATTTATTAGAAAAATGTGTGGTTAAAAAGTAAAAAATAGTCTTGAGTTTACGTTCAAATATTTCTAATATTTTTTAGACAATCAACTTTTATCCAATATTTTCCCTCAACATCATATTATGTAATTTATTATATACATTTTTTATACACAAGTAACAAAATTCTTGTTTTCGGGGTGTCAAAAAGGGAAGTGTTTTGTTGAAAATTGATATTATATTCTCAATCAGATCGCGAATGCATATTTAGGCCCTGTTTGTCTTCCATTATTTCAAAACATTGTTTGATACAGTAAGATTCTTCACCACACATTCACTTAATAAAATATTCTACACACAAACCAATAAAGTTACTTTAAATTTTAACCACACATTCTCCAAAAAATACTATTCATTAATCCATTTCTTCTACAATAATGAGAGACAAACACATACTTAATGTGGTGTTTGAAGTGATGGGACATTATAATTAATAAAAATTTAATTTATTTCTTTTTTAAAGCCCATTTGAGTCCCATTTTTGACAAAAATGCATTTTAAAATAATAATCTGATGGGTAATGTATAGTTAAAAAATAAAGAAAAATTTTGGGTTTACGTATAAAATTATTATATTGAAAAATGTCGAGTTAAAAATAAAAGAGAAAAATATATTTTGAAAATAATAAAAACGAAACGAGGACATAATTAGTGCTATTTAACAATCTTTACAAAACATAGCAAAATAATTTTAGAGTGTTTTTTGTTTATTTTATCTAATCCTATCTATTTTATCTTCTCAAACACGCTCCAAGGTTGAATCTTCGACCATAATTTTTTTGGGACGATTATATTGCCACCATAATTTTCGTTGTTCAATCACTTTTTAGATGCACTCTCAATCTTTATTTATTGGCGCACTAATGTTCCCAAATTTATTTATTTCTTAATTAGTATATCTTGTTCGTATCGGTGGTTTCCATTCAAAAAAATTGTTAAAGAGTGTATATAAAGACTTATTTTTCCTCATATTTTATATAAACAAAAAATCAATAATTCCAACAATTTCCACTTGGAAAGTGTCTCAAACATCCATTGAACAAACAGAAATCATATTATTCACACATGGAGAATTAGGGAATATCTTCATCTTCCCATTTACAGTCATATGTCAAAAGCTCAGCCAACCAGAGGAAAGATGAAAGGACAAAACTGCAAGAAAATATAACAATAACGAGATCATTTGAATTTGAAACCATTTTTTCTGGGGTAAATTCTTATTCGTCACCAACTGAAGCTGATGGATTCAAAATGCAGATTAGCTGCCAAACCAGATGAACATATATTTGCAACCTCGTGTCTCATTTTCTTAGGTCCACAAACAAGAACACCTACACTTGATTCCTTGCGCTCAAACAAAATTCCTGCAAACAAAGTAAAGATTGTAGGGTGAAGTTTCATAGAACTTGAAATTAGATTAGGCAGGCTCTTATATGATTATAAATGTTGGAAGTTTATTTTCGAGTCGACGATTATTGTGAGTACGTAGTCGATAGTTGTTAGCTTGTGGTTGATACGTAATAAATAGGGAGAGTAAAAGATTTTTAGTGCGGAAGTCTTAGCCCCTATTCGACAACCATGATTTGAAAACTCTTTTTTCTACGTACTCATTTTAACCGTACATTCACGCAATGAAATATTCTGTACGTAAATTCAAAACTTTTTTCTATTTTTTAACCACACATTCTCCTAAAAATTACTATTCTAAACATTGTTTTTTTGAAAAAAAAAATGGTCACCAAACATGGGCTTAGTATGTTTGGTATACTAAACGGACAAGATTGATTGAGTGAGAAATAAAAAGGAGTTTAATAGCATGTTTTTTACTAAAAAAAGTCAACTTATAAGTAAATAAATAATTTTCAATTAAATAGTTAATTTTTTAGGCAAATTTGATAGTGAGCCCCCGTTTGGTGCACATTATTTCCAAAAGAATGCATTTTTTTGGTTGATGTGAAGAGGAATATATGGTTGAAAAAGAAGGAAAATTTATTGATGTGATGAAAAATATTATTTTATTGAAGAATGTGTTATTGAAAATAAGTAGAAGAATGAGAATGAAAAAAAAAATGTGGTCCAAACAGGGGCTGAGTAACTTATTCTTATTGTAACGCTAAGTCAAGAGATTACTTGCAAAACAAATAAATTTTTTTTCTTAATAGTAAGAAAGAAGTATAAGTTTCTCTCTAGATGTAGGCTTATATTTCCTCCTACAAGCAAATAAAACCAGTTTTTAAACCTACAACAAACATCAAAATGATATCGAGTTTATATAACTTACTCTTGAGGTCTGGTCTTTCACCATAATGCACATTAACTGCCTGAAGAAAGGCCTGTTGGGGTAAGCTTTCAAGTTCTCTATCTGCATTATAAATGCATGAGTTTGGTGATGCTGTTGGAGTAGCCCCTTCCATGTTCTGAATCTGTGTACTTTCCTTTGCATTTTTACTTTTGTTCCAAAGAAAGGCTGTGGTGGCTGTGATGATTATACATATACATATGAATAGTATGTTTAGCACAGCTTTCGAAGAAGACGAATAGATCTTATTTGTGTTATGATCTATTGGGAAAATGTAGTATCGGGTCAAAATCCCGATGAAAATAAGGTATATGATGAATGACGACGAGATTATAGAACCAAGAGAGAGCCAACTGTTTCGGCCTAAGATTGGAGTGATGGCTGCATCTGATGGACTAGGTTTGAACCACAATGTCTGAATATTATTCTTTTGTTGTGTTGTGGGTTGTTTTTCTCTTGTTACAAATGCCTCAATTTGGACAGAGAGATTGGAAAATTGTGATGGGGCACCAGAAATTGGGAGAATTAGGTCTAACATGGTGAGGTCTGAAGAGTTCTTGAAGGAACTGATTAGAAGGATTTCTGGGGTTTTGGATTTCAGTGTTTCACTTGCATAAATGAGCTCCCTGATGATAGAGATAATTCCCCAATCCGGTGACGGAGGTGATACCATCACTAGCAAATCATGCCTGCAACAAAATATGATTCATCAAGTCACTAAATTTCGAACATTTTAGAAGCAATACTCTACCACAGTGTCCAAAAATCTAGGTTGTATTTATATCTTCGACTCGTTCACTTGTGTAGGGTGGACCAAAACTAAACGACCTTGGTGTGCTTGCATACATCGATACAATATTCATCTGTTTTTGTGAAAGTCCAACATTTGGAATTTCATAAATGGTTAGTGAGGGCCCTAAACCTATGATTTTTGTGCTAGAATGTTATATTGAACCCCTGTTTGGAGCTCATTCTTCCACCAAAAGAATACATTATTCGATCGTTACACTCCAAAATCAGCCACCATTTTTGACCGTTGTCTCACACGTGGGTCCCATTTTCTCAACTAACGGTCATTTTTTTCTACTTTGGAGTTCAGAATGAGCTCCAAACAAAGGCTGAAAGATGACTTCAACTAAAAGTTCAAACTATTACATTGTCAAGACATTCAGCCCTTGTTTGTCTACCATTTTGGTAAGGGGTTAGGCCACTGCCTCCACTCACCATAACTAGCAAGTCATGCCTGCAACAAAATATGATTCATCAAGTCACTAAATTTCGAACATTTTAGAAGCAATACCCTACCACAGTGTCCAAAAATCTAGGTTGTATTTATATCTTCGACTCGTTCACTTGTAGGGTGGACCAAAACTAAACGACCTTGGTGTGCTTGCATACATCGATACAATATTCATCTGTTTTTGTAAAAGTCCAACTTTAGGAATTTCATAAATGGTTAGTGAGGGCCCTAAACCTATGATTTTTGTGCTAGAATGTTATATTGAACCCCTGTTCGGAGCTCATTCTTCCACCAAAAGAATACATTATTTGATCGTTACACTCCAAATTCAGCCACCATTTTTGACCGTTTGTCTCACACGTGGGTCCCATTTTCTCAACGGTCATTTTTTTTCTACTTTGGAGTTCAGAATGAGCTACAAACAAAGACTGATAGATGACTTCAACTAAAAGTTCAGACTATTACATTGTCGAGACATTCAATGAGCTAAAAATTCATTCCATACCTTAGAAAATCCGTCGAAGTAGGCCCATAAGGCCCTTCAATAGAAACATCAAGCCTTTCAACAGAAGAAGGTGATGATAGCAATTGGTAGAGTTTCTTGGACCAACTTCCTTCACCTTTGATAATAACACTCAGCTTCTCAGCTTCCAAGTTACTGTTGGAACTAATTGTAAAGGGATGCCATTGCAGCTTAGAAATGCTAGGCACATTCATAAACATGATGCTTGTTGGAGTGTAACTCAGTCCTAAAAAAAAAAACCCTTGTTATATAATTGACAAGTGCATGGCATATGTTGATTTAATGACATATATTGGGTTAAACATACGGGGTTATCACTAAACCTTGAATGAAATTTCTTATGGATTATTGAAACTGTATTTTATTTTTCAAGTCAATCATTGAACTTGACTTTTATTGCAATTTAGGCATTCCATCTATGTCCATTAGTTCGACTAACAAGAAACGTCATGTGGCGCACTAGGTTGTCACGTGACTTTTGTGTTAGTCAAACTACCGGATGTAGACCGAATGACTAAATTGTAACAAAGATTTAAGTTTAGTGACTAACATGAAAACGACATATATCTACTATTCATATCAATGTGCGCATTCTTGTTCTATACCTCTGGTTTTTGAGAAGTTGAGCTCAATCGTCTCAGAAGACAAAATACGGGCAGAGACTAAGCGTGCACATTGCCGGGATTGTAAGAATCTCAGGTATCGATCGATCACGAAAAGGTAGAAACCGGGAAGCATAATGAAGGCATAACTAATGCCAACATGAAGCACAAAGAAGAGAATGAAGAGAATGTACAAATGATGAGTGTAAAAGAAGAGCTCAAACATTTTTCTCCTTATCTTTGGGTATGTTGTAGCCCATAACACTAATCCAAATGTAAAGCCAACTCTCCAGCCACATTGGCTACTCCTGTATTATCCCATTTCAGCATCTGAATTTGAAAAAAAATAAAATACATATAATTAAAAATGCAAATTAATTAATTTCAAGAATAAGAATAATTCTTGATTGTAATGAATAAATTACCTCCGATATATTATGTGTGACAGCCCAATAGATAATGTAGCATGAACCATGAGCAGTGAAGAGAGTCATGACAATATGTCCTAGCCAAATATGATACTTGACACTAGCCTCGGAGGTGAGACCAAAAAGTGGTAGCAACGATGAGCCACGAGTCACAGGAAAGAAGAGAAAACTCAGACATAGGTTACCGATCAGACCTAGTCGGAGAGCCGCAGTCTCCAACTTCGCCTCCCACCTGCCATAATTCACCATCAGGTTATGCCTGGCGCGTAAAGTGTTCGTAAAAGTGTGACCGTGTGACTTCAATAAATAATATTGTCATGTAAACTCCTTCGAAAACTTAAATTTGAAATTCTCGCTACAAATTCTTTTTCACCACTGTGTGCACACGTGATTGAAAAAAAAATAAAATCGAAATGAACAATTTAATTTTTCGTAAAAAATGCCTACACTTTCTCCCCACTCTTTGCAGCTGATTGGGGTGTGATAGTAGCAAAGCCAACACGCAAATAGGTAGCAAAAGACCAAAGAAGAAGTGCTATGAACATGAGAAAGAAAGCCAGTTCAATCCTTGAAACCACTCCAAGTCCTTTCATAATTATAGGCCTTCTCCATATAGCCAATCTATGCTTTCCATTCCTGCAGTTCATGATTCAAAATTAAAAGTAGATATGGAATGCAATTCAGTTGTGTTCAGTACTGCGTACCGGCTTCCGAGCATGTTTATAATGATTAGATGGTAAAATTTTATTGAACGTTTAGTAAGGAAGAGCGAGCAGCAATCGTAAAATAAAAAAAGTTAAAATCTTGTTTATATTTAGAATAGTTTAATAGCATGTACCAAATTTGATTAATGGTGTACTAGTAAAACTTCGTACTTCCGACTTCTGAGATAGCTTAAGGGTTCATTTGGCAAAGCAGTCGGAGCTTTTTGTATAAGAATTTTTTGAGAAAGTTATTTTACGCTAATTTTCTCTAAAAACTCTTTCGCAAGACGAAGTATTTTTAAAAAATTAATGATTCAAATATGTTTTTAAAAATGACTTTTTAATCTTAAAATCAACTTTGGACTTTTCAAAATCCTTACCAAATGAGTCATTTGTTCAGCTACTTTTATGAAGCAAACGACGAGGGGGGGGTGTATTCAATTGAAACTTTTAATGACTTATTTAAAAAAATTAGGAGTATTCAACGTAGACTTTTAGAGATTCTCTAAAAGTATTTGTGTATTCAATTGAGACTTTTATAAACTTTTAAAAAGCCTTTGAAAGTCACGGTGTATTCAATTAAAACTTTTTAGAAGTCTCTATAAGTTTTAGGGTATTCAAATTTTTATGACTTTTAGAGATTTTTATAAAAGTTTTCATGGTACTAACTTTTAAGCAGAAAGTATTAAAATAAAATTTCAAAATTTGTCCTTCATTAATCACAAGATTTTGGAAGACTTTTACATAAAACAAAAAAGAAATTAATATGTATTTTTTTAATATTTCTCTTTCCTTTTATCTTTTACGAACATTGGAGTTATGATTAAAATTTATTTTTTTCTATTGATTATATTTTGTTTATATTTTTCTTTCTCTCTCTCTCTCTCTCTCTCTTATTATTTATTTATATTATTTATGAATTAATTAAATTGTATTCTTATAACATTTTTTTCTTTTTTGATTTATTTTTTCTGAAAAAATATTTATTTTTAATTAAATTATAAAATTTTATATAGACTAATTTATAATTAAATTTAAATATGTATTTTTTAAAGATATACTATATTAATAATGTTGAATATTAAATTTATTTTATATATATATAATAATTATTATTTATTTAATTAAAGTTTTAAATTTTTATTCTTTTTAAAATATATTTTTATTATGAGTGTGTTTGATGCACATTTTTTAGGAGAGAATGAATTTCTATTTGTGATGTGATGGTAAATATGTGGTTGAAAAATAAGAAAAAACATTGATGTGATATAAAATATTATTTTATTGAAAAATGTGTGGTTGAAAATGAATAAAAGATTGAGAATTTGGCTCAAACAGGGGCTATATGAGGGAAAAATGAAGGAGAAGGGGGAATGGTAAGAAGCGTCACCGCTTCTCATATCGTATATGATAATTTCATAATATTGCACTAGATCCACATAAATTCTATCTCAAATGAAAGTTTTCAAAAGTCTTTTGAATTCTACAAAAATATCTAAAAGTTTTAAAATAAAAGTTTAAAAGTCTACAAAAAACTTCCACGAATTCCATGCAAATCTCTAAAAAACCCATGAAATTCACATAAGTCATCACTTCAAAAAGTCTATCAAAATTTTCAAAAGTCCCAATTGAACACACCCTTTGAAAAAACAAAGATTTGGCCAAACGTTAGGTAGCCAAGCCCACTTTCTTAGGCTCTGTTCGGTACAGCTTAAAATTCAATTAAAATTGAAAATATAGCCGTTATTGGGTCTTACTCGTCTAATAAAAATTAACAATAACGACTAATTTTTCAGTTTTAATCCGATTTTAATTTCTACCGAACACGCCCTTAATTCAGGGTTCGGTAGATAGAAAATATTAGACATGAAAGATATAATAACAACTTCTTTTTCTTTTTTATACGATTTAACATTATCTAACGCTTCAACCAAACGTGACGTTATTATTTGATGGTTTACGTACCCTTTTAAGTGATTATCCTCTGATTTCTTTGCTAAATGGAGATATACACAGCCCATGACAGCCATGAATAGGATAGGGAACATGAAGATCAAAAATGTTACTCCTGTAAACACAAATGATAATTAGCCTCCGTCTACTCATTTTCAACCACACATTTTTCAATAAAATAATATTTTACATCACATCAATAATTTTTTCTTTCTTTTTCAATCACACATTCTACATCAATATACTATTTCAAAATACATTATTCCAAAATAATGTGGCTGAAACACATCCTTAGTATAAATAATATTGATGAGAGTAAATGAAGGAAAAAAAAATATGTTTGTTTCGCTTCTTATTTTGTAATGTACTACAAAAAAAAGAGTAGTACTACATGTACCAAATCATCTACCAAATGTTTTACCTAATCGCCAAGTGGTGACCCCCCTATTAGGGAGGCGCCTGGGTCCACAGGCGGAACATGCACCTCCTCAATAGGGGGCTGTCACTCGGCGATTAGATAAAACTTTAGATAAAAAATTGTGTACATAAAGATTTTTCCCAAAAATAATTGCTTAGAAATTATTGTCCATATATTTAAAGTCTGGTTGATGTATAATTTTTTAGAATAAATTTTGTAAAAATAGAATTTTTTTTTTTTTTTTAAGAATGTTTGATTATAAAGTAGTGAAAAGTTTATTTTACTGAAAAAAAATCTATAATTGAAAATAAGTTTGAAAAAATGAATTTTAAATGTCCATTACTCAACCTAGTGCAATCCTCCTCATCTAGATCAACTATATACAATGGTTAAGTATTATATTTGAGCATGTACACGAGTGTCTATCTATTTTATTCATATAAACGTACCTGACTATTCTCTTATAATGTAAAAATTAAATTTTTTCTTTATTAAACTGTCCAATAGTATTTAATTTTTCTCACCGAACTCACAATACATACCAGATGCTCCAAAATAGGTGGGGCTCGATTTTAGTCGAATATCCGGCAACCAAGTTTGTCTATAAAGACTTGTAGGCATCATGATCAATATCAAGAGATATCCGGCGAACACTGCCATCACTAAAGTTAGTATCGCCGCCTTGAAGGGGCTGTTTCCGCCGTGAGAAGGTGACACTGCTGATCTTTGTGCATCCATCTCTTTCTCTAATGTTTCCAACCTTTAGAGAGAGAATATAAGAATTGATTGAAATATGCGAGAATGTTAAGGAAGTGACACTATATATAGAAAGGAATATATGAAATGTGACACTTGAGAAAAAATAAATAATATGAAAACTTAGCAAATGGATTAAAATTTCAATAAAATTGCACTATTGGTTCTTAATGTATTGTTCGAATAATAAGTTAGTTCATGGTTTTTGAAAATAAAATAAAATTTGTTCTCTAATCTATTGTCAATAACAAAAATCGTCCAAATTCTCGCACGTGTAATAATATGATTTTTCTACACATGTACTTGGCCAGTGGATAAAAAAAATTTGGGAAATCGCTTTGGCATAGCTTAAAAAATTGATAAAAAAAAAAATTCAAAATCAAAACCAACAATTAATTTTAATAACACATTTTAATATAACTCACAACTTTTATCGACTTCTGAATCACACATTTTATCAATCTGTATCGAAACTTGCTGAAAATCTTACTTTTAAGTACACCAAATTGGGGATCAATATACTTTTGGACGGTTTCAGTCAGTCAAGAACTTATTCTACCTTATAATGAAATCAAGATCGGGAGTCAACTTGCTCATTTATACATATTGAGATTAAACTTGCTAGTGGGGAAATAGTTTGGGGATCAATAGTGCAATTTTCTCATAAGTTCATCAAAAAGCATGACCCGCTCCATACTAAGGATATATATATTTAAGCCTTGAAAATGGACAAGTTGAGATCATTCACGGGTCAACCATTCGGGCCAATCCGGATCACTTGGATGGGTTTCCATGCATGGTTCATGCAACCATTTGTACGTCATACGATAGCTTCAACAGCAATCCTTCCCTTTAATTACTCCTATTAATATTTGAATCACTCGAAGTGGTAAAGTAAATGTTTAGTAAGTTGAATGGGACTATATTTAAATTGTATTAAAAAGAATAAATTGATTAAAATATTATTTATCATACTATCGAGTTATGTAACATTTAATACAGAACTTGAAATTGAAGAATCGTAAGTATTACATTTGGATACAGTCGGAAATACGATATAAAAAGCTACTAGTTTGAAAGGAGAGATCGATCTTTCAACGCTGATATAATTGTTTTGATACAATGGAGTTTTAAAGTAATTAGATGAAGTACTAATTTCTTGAAGGTAATAGATAAACCATTTTCAAATATCATTTTAAAGTATAAGATTAGTTTTTTATATGATTCGTACGACTTTTGCATTGTTCTGGAAAAAAATTCGTAATTCAAAGTACGGGTTATGAATTCGAAAATCGTTTTTTTTCATATGAAAGTACATTGCAGTAAATGGTACGCAAAAATCTGAAAATTTCAAAATATAAGGGCTTGTTCTCTTTATCGTTTTCAAACCGTTTTCTGTTTTCGATTTTTCATAACAGTGAAAATGCGTTCTCTTTCTTATACTCGAAAACACGTTTTCGAAAATAAGTTAAAAATTTACAAAGAAAACTCAAAACAACAAATTTGTCGTTTTGGGTATTTTCAGTTATAATCAAACCAAAATTTTAAAAACGCGTTTTGGGTGTTTTCAAAACAATTTTTCAAAATGTAAAAAAAAAAACACATTTTCAACAATATCAAAATAGACATACAAAACACAATGAATTCAAAACTCAAAACACAAAAAGAACCGCCCAGCGATTTTGAACATTTGCACTACTTTTGCGTTGTTCCGATAAAACTTTCGTAACTCAAAGCACGGATTTGTGATTAATTTTGTTACTTCAGATATATTAAAAGAAAAAAAAAATAGTTTAATGTCATAAAGTTTTTAGTTTTGGCTTTCCAAACTAACAAAGATAAAACAGAAAAAAATGAGTGCCGAAAAAGTTCCTTAGTTTATATCCACACGAAATGCTCAAAAAACTGAAAAAGGCAAATTTTTTTATTTTTATTTTTTCAAACAGAAAGTGCATTAATTATAACTATTTGACTTCATATAAATATGTTGTGTGCATGCAATTCATTGCGTGCCATCTTGTGTTCGTATTGATGGTGTTCGTGTTCTGTGTGTGTCTACACGTGCCAGACGCACCATTTGTTTAATTTATTATTATTATTTTCTCTCCAAGTAAGAAAAAGGAAGATTGTATCATTTTTATTTATTTTTTAACTTCACTCTTTCTTGAATTATACTCAAACTTATTCGAACTCGAGTAACTGATTCGGTAAAACTTCACTCTTATCACTTAAGTTAGGTCTTGTTATCAAGATTGCACCATTTTACCTTTCTTTTTGTCTTCCTTTTTGAGCCCCATTTGGTTTGACTTAAAATTTTGATAAAAATTTAAGATAAAGTCAAAGTTAACAATTAATTTTTGAAATATTTCATAAATCTGTAACTTTTATCAACTTTTCAATCACACATTTCATTCACTTTTATAAAAAAATTATGAAAAATTCGAATTTTAGCAAATATCAAATATGGACTAAATTGTTTTTTGAGTAATTTAACGAATTGAGGAAATATTCTTGCTCAAAGTGATCGTGTGCACCACACATGACTT
>CAIGRS010224108.1:0-10303 GCA_903798395.1 Fraxinus floribunda | reverse complement strand
GTAGGGATGAGAAAGACTTTAGTTTTCTACAAGAATAGGGCCCCTAATGGAATAAAAACAGGCTGGATCATGCATGAATTCCGACTTGAGAACCCTCATGTGCCTCCTAAGGTTAGTTCCTATAATGTGTTGTGTTGCTTCTCTTATCTTCTCACTCTATATCTACAGGCAGAGAGAGAAAACACAGGTCATGTTTATGTGTTGTAACAAAACTTCTTTTGGACACTTCATTGGAAACAGGACAAGATTCTATCTAGATATGCTTTTCTTTAGGTCATTTAAAAATTCTTGTACGCATTTATTTATCCTTATTCGTTTCTCATTATTGTTTTCCTTTTAGGAAAGGCCCTTTTCACTTGATATATTTTTTTAAAGTTATTTTATTTAAAATATTTTTAAAATTGTCACGTTTTCACCCCCTTACGGCCATATCAAATTCTTTTTCCAACAAATGTCTAGCATGCAATTTTTTATTTTTTTAATAATAAATGGGTATCATGCATTAATTAAATTAGGGTTTTTATGCACCTAATCTATATATTTTTTACGAACATTGACAGGAAGACTGGGTGTTATGTCGAGTATTTCACAAAGGCAAGAGTGAGAATAGCAACCAACTAAGCCCACACAATTTCTACAATTCAACCACTTCAAATATGGCTGCATCTCCTCATACAAATGAATATACACTACCTAATTATGGCGACCAAAACACGATTGCATTCCTTGATCAAGGCCAGAACCCTAGCACTTTTCTCGAATTGTTGGCCCCTGACGTCGACCGGAGTAACTACCTTCAGCCGTCTCAAGAGATGAACGTTGAGGATGACTATGGATTCTTATTCGACACGAGTTATGAAGAGTCGCCGTTAATGCGAGATTTCGACGAGGAAAACGGCCGGGTTTACGTATGAAGAACTTAGTTCAGTTTGATCATAGCATAAAAAAAAGGTAAGTCTGTGAAATTGTGAGAATTAATTTTATAGATTTGACAACTAGGTAGAGTTGTGTTCCTTTTGAATTAATATTCCCTTAAATTGTCAAAGAAGTCAGGTTGATTGTGTATAATTATTTCAGGGTTAATGATTATGTGTCTATTGACTATATATTATATGTATATAAACATCTTCAAGATGTTGTCAATTAAAAAAATTAAGAGTCAGTTTGATGTATACTTCTTCAGAATAGATTATGTAAAAATTGATTTTTTTGGAGAATGTATCGTTTAAAAATATAGAGAAAATTATAAATCACGTACATCGATGTTCTTTTTTTTGTTTACTGATGAGTTACTGATAAATTGACAAACATTACCAAAATTGTAAATATATGATTTAATCTAGTATTAATGCTAAATATCTAGCATAGTGGCATACCCTTTCGATTGGGTTTATATAAGTAGGGTCAGGTTAGGCCTTCTCCTAGGACTGTAATTTTTATGTTACCATAATGTGGTTTAGTTTAAAAAAGAAAATTACAAAAAGATAAAGAAATATAAAACAATAACAAAATTCGATCACTGATCATGATGAATTTTGCGTCGATGACTAGGGACAAGAGTATCATCGGTGGATGCAGACATGATCACAAACAACATAGGTTTGTCGGTGATCATTGACGATATTGCTCTCAGTGCTTTTGTGTGAACCACCGATATCTATTGATTTTTATCACAATTTTAAATGATAATACTCTCGACAATTTTGCTTCATAATTTTCTATTATTTTCTTGTAAAAGGCTCATGTTGCTAATAACTAGTTAAATTTATAAGTAACTTAAAGTAGATGCTAACTTTTCTAAAGGAGAAGTCCTTTTGTGGACTGGAGTTTTATACGTAATTAAATAAAATGTTGGGCCTTGAATGTTAGAATTTTCTTAGCAATGTATCTTCAGCCCATACCCTCGTTTTTTTCAAAAAAAAAAAATTACAATTCATTTCAACTTATAAGAAGGGGGGGCAAAAAAAAAAAAAACTCATTCGTAAAAATGGTTCATAAAAAGATTACTAAAAAATCTTATCGACTTGATCTCATAAAGGACCATCAAATTTGAAATTATTGCAATCGTCATTTTCAATTAAATCTATACAGAGAGAAACAAGCGAAAAGTCACACCGTGTTTGTGTGTAGTAGGTACGGGAACTCGAGAATTACCGTTATCATTCAACCCTACTACTCGAAGGTGCTTCAAAATTCAACGATAAAGGTTGAAAAAGAAGATGGTACTGTAATTGTCAAGATACCCTTTTAATTGTCAATAAAAAGATATCACTGTACTTAATTGTGCATTTAATTCTTTTTCCAACCCCTTTTTGACAAACAAGTTTCGAGATTTTCTAGCGTTTTAGCAAATTAGTCGTCCACCTTGAAATGATTTTGGACGGGGTTCGTCCCTCTCATTATATATATAATATAAAATTCCATCTTTTTATAAAAAAAATGAACGAAGATGTAAGAGGGTATTTGGTGGAAATTAAAATTAGATTTTTAGTGGATTGTAATAGAACTTTTTGAAATGTGTTGTTGAAAAGATGTAGGACCCATAAAAGATGTAACTAATATTGATTGTTTGACTTTCACTTAGATTAAAGTCAAATTTTAATCTGGCCAAACGTGCCTTTAATCCTACTATTTATTCTATACGAAAGACTATAATAGTCTTCGTTTTATCCAAATTGTGAATAATACTTTTGAGTCTCAAGTAAATTACTATTTTTTAAATTTTTAGCCCTTGTTTGGTTCGGACTAAAATTCAATTAAAACTTTAAGTCAAAATCAATAATTAATTTTAATCACACATTTCATAGGATCCACAATTTTTCAATCACACATTTCATCAAATTTTTATCAGAATTTACTAAAAATCTGATTTTAATATTTACCAAACAGGGGCTTTATCTTTTCCCCTAAAGAATTACATTAATTAATTTTTGCACTTCTTCTCTTAAATCAGGATGGACAAAAGCGTTATATTAAGGGTCACTTCAAAACAAGGAAAAAAAGAAAGAATGAAAGAAAGAAAGAAAGAAAGAAAAATAAGTATAACATATGTAGCCCATGTTTGACAATCTTTTTTTATATAAAATGCATTTTTTCTTAAATTCATTTTCAATCACACATTTTCATAATAAAATATTATATACATAAATCTAAAAAAAAAAAAAAAAAAAATCTTAGCCTTTGTTTGACAATCATTATTTCAAAACTCTTTTTATTCATACTCATTTTCAATTATACATTCATACAATAAAATATTTTACATGTAAACTCAAAAATTCTCTTCATCTCTCAACCACATATTCTCCAAAAAAATCATTAATCAAAACATTGTTTGTTTGTTTTTTTTTTTCAAAATATAAATATTTTACATGTAAACTCAAAATTTTACACTACATTTTAACAACACATTCTCAAAAAATCATTAATCAAAGCTTTATTTTATCCAAATAATGATTGCAAAATAGAGACATTTTTTTACCACACATTCTTTAAAAAATTACCTCCAAAATTTATTTATTTATTTCAAAAAACTCTTCATAATGATTGTCAAAGGCCTACATTATTATCTCACAAAAGAAAACCATTATAAAATTAATGCTGAAGTTAAAAGAATAGAGGGTGTTTGGTGTAAATTAAAATTAAACTTTAAGTGAATTGTGATAGAAGTTTTTGAAATGTGTGGTTGAAAAGATGTGGGATCCATGAAAAATATGGTTGATAATGATTGTTTGACTTAGACTTAGATTAAAATCTGGCACAAACAGACCTTAAATATTTCAATAAGAAGAAAATCTGCAATTATAGAAATGCGAGTCTAGGAATCAGAGACGATTGAGCAGAAATGTTTGTAATTGAGAGGACAAGTCTCGGACAAGCAAAGGTCAAATTAATCGGACAACAAACATATTTCTCTTAAAACAATTCTAAGAAAATATTATACTCCACACCCTCGTCTAATCTTGGGACTGTCAATGGCATGTTTGTATTAGACAAGATTTACGTGTATAACTTATAAAAAATTAATTATTATTGTTGCTGCTGCTGCTCAGTATTACATATTTCATAATCGAAAAAGTCATGAAAGTATATAAACACTTGGGACATATATTTTATATATATGTTTTCGTTTAAAGGGTTTTTTTTTTCCACGTACTAAACAAGTACTTAATATTTCTTTGTTTTTACTTTTTGTAGAAGAGTTTCGCGAGAAAGTTATATTTGATTCAGTTTTTTTTAAAAGCTCTTCTAGCCTTACAACAATACTTTCAAAAAATTATTCGAATAATGCTGAATGTACACAGTTTGACAACCCTTTCATATAGGGGATGATGCCTGCAATTTTTAAAATTACGGGCCCCACCCCTATGTGAGGAGGCTTGGTGTACATCTAGCATTTCTCAAATTATTCGAACATGTTCAAAAATAATTCTTAATATTAAAAATAACTTTTGACTTTACAAAAATCTCACTAAATGGGCCTTAATAATATGGAGAATAGTTTATTTTTATAAAAATATAAATAACTTGCTAATATTTAAAATAAATCTAGGTACTTGTCAATTTTATTAACTGCTTAATCTGTCTCGATTAGATTAACATTCAGTGAAATATGCATTTAATGTCTCCCACCCAATGTTTACAATGCATTGAGAATGTGTACATTGTGTAGATCTACTTTTTTAATTAGCCTCAATCCCAATGAAAATTTGTTTAGGACCGTTTTCTAGCTATAGTCAAATGTTCAGATAGCAAAATTAGTAAATTATTTATGTCTAGATTAAAATTATAAGTAGGGGACACTCTAGAATAAGAATAATTAATTGCAGCTGCCATATTGAAATGAATAATGTTTAGTTCAGGATGGTCACAAGTTGTGCGCCAAACTTATGCCCCGTTTACACCTCTAACCCTAAATGATCTTCATTTATTTTTAGATCCATCGTGCAAAAAAAAAAAAATGATTTTATTATTCTCGAATTAAAACCTGGGACAAAAGAAGAATATTTATACGAAAAAGGAGTTTTTACTTTTTCTACGCCAATAATGTAGTTGTGTTTTGTAGAAATAAGGATCATCGAGACAGTGAAAGACTGTTTGAAATTGAATACAGAGTTAAATGCAAACGAAATTAGGGTATTAAGTATTAACATCATACTTTTAGTAAATTGTGATATAAGTTTATGAAATATGTTGTTGAAAATTTGTGGGACCCATAAATATGTGATTGAAATGAATTATTGACTTTGATTTAGACATAGATTAAAATCTGAATTTTAATCGGTACCAAATAGGGAAGGTTTGAAATCTTGATAACATCCTTAAATAAAGCCTAATTTTTAGTGACCTTGTTTTCTTTTAGTTTCAGATTCAGAAAAGACATTCATATTGTCTCCATTCTATTGCCCTTCTAAATCCTGCCTCTTACTCTACAATTTCATAACTCAACAACTAGTTAGATATCTATAAATGTAACACTGTGGTGCCCACCATTGATGGACCTTTCAAACCATTCAAGCTCTCTCTCTCTCTCTCTAGGATGTGAAAGAAGAAGGATCTAGGAACAAACAATAGGGCAAAGAGAGAGTGGTGTGGTTAGCCTTGTTGTTCAGTGAGTAGAACCAATGGTCTTCGAGCATTTATGTTAGAGAAGTGTGGTTAGCCATGCTGTTTAACCATCTAGAAGTAGTTAACAAACGTGCTAATTCATTTATTACTCGACACGTGCAAATTTTCATCCGAGTAGAATACGATCCAAGTTTGATCAATTATTAAGAAATTGACAGATTTATTTATTTAAATTTTCATCTAAAACACCAAATATATGTAATTAAAACCACAGTATATCTACTTGAAATGCTGGTTAAAAGAGACTAAAAAAGAATTATATAATTGCTTTACAGTTATTACACTGGAATTAATAAAGCCAATGGGGCCTTTTTAATTTTTAGTAGGACAAAAAGAGCGAAGAAACAACTATACAGAAAACCATATCTAGAGGGGGTGGCGTGGGGTGGGGTGGTGACGAATGAACAGTAACCTTGATGTGCAGCAAGACACTGAAATGTGAGAATGAGCAGTGAAGGGTACAGTGACAACCCGACCAGTGCTCACTCACCAATGCATTTGCCGGTATGTAATGGAGATTCAAACCCCAATAAACACCAAAATACATACAATGTATATGTATGTATACCTTTCTCTCTCTTTTACATGGTTTTTGGAGTGGTAAAATATTTCCTGACCTTGTCTTGGTCCATTCTCATGTATAAATCTAGGATTATTAGGTGAAAATACATTTATTTAGCTGTACATTTGTTACTGCTGAAAAGGGACTCGTTTCAAAGCCCCAAGATTATCTCTTTCTTCTTTACTCTCTCTTGTTCATAATTCACAAGTGATAGCTTGTTCTCCTTTATTATTCACTAAGGTTTTTACTTTATATCTTCCCACTTGTTTAAATTTGGTGTTTTTATTCAGTCTTTTACCTTTTCAACTTTCTCCATTCACTTCTATTCTTGTTTTAGCCTCCACTCTCTCTACAATCACTTATTTTCTACCTTTCATCATGACTGATCCATACACTAATTACTTCAATGGAGGATGGTTCAATCACCAGTACCCTAATAATCACTTATTTTCTTCCTCTTATCCTTACAATCTTGATTATGCCACAAACTTTAACAACAATTCTTTGTACCAATCCTCACCCCCTTCCCCTCCAATCAGAGAAGCTCTTCCACTCCTCTGTTTAGGCCCAACAAAGAGAAGTACAGATCAAGAACAAGATTCATCATCTTGCAGTACGGCCATGGAAATGGACAAGATCATGATCAAGAACAACAATGAGGAGAGTTTCATGATCGATGCTGGGGATGAATCCGTAACTATTGACTTGAATTTAGGACTCCCTACACCAGATGCAGCCGACCTGATCTCAGGGCTTTCCTCTTCTTCAAGCACTAACAAGGATCAAGAAGTTACTGTTGCTAATGGATATGGCTCTAGCCCTATCAACAAGGGTCACTATTGGATCCCAACCCCTGCCCAGATTTTGATTGGGCATACTCAGTTTTCATGCCCTCTTTGCTACAAGACCTTCAATAGATACAATAACATGCAGGTATGTTAGTTATGATACAAAAGCTCTAATTTTTTCTTAATTTAACCTCTCCTTTCCCTTTATGTTTTTCCCTTTTGATTTTGCAGAAAAAGAGGAAACCCATCCCTCTCTTTATTTTGTACACATCTTTTCTAGTGTAATTTCAACCTTTCACTTTTTATTTTGTTGGATAGATAGGATCATCAGTAAGTGATGGGTCCTCAAGGTTAATTTTCAAAAAAAAAAAATTCTCATTGAATTGTTTCTTCTTTACCTTTTCTCTCTCTCTCTCTCTCTTTTGTATGATTGATTTTTTTTTTTTTTTTTTTTCCAATGCATGACTTGAGGGTTTTTTTTGGGATCCGTTTAATTCTACCTGGTCGAACTGAGAACTGGTCAGTGCCTCTCTTTCTTTGATTGAACAACACAAACATTATGCTTTTTGTCCTTGAAGTTTGTATTTACACACATTGGCAGGTGTGTCAAACTGAACATTTCTCAGTTTCTTTCTTCCTGGGTTCAGATTATTTTCATCAAAGATCAGGAATAAGAAAAAGGTTCTGAACACTCAACCTTAATGCAACAAAACCCACCTCAAAATACATAGAAAATCCCGCACTTTTGTTGGTTTATGTGTAATCAAGATTCTGAAGACTTCATACTAATGGAAACACGAAAACCCCACACATAGTATTGCTTTCTTTGTGAATCAGAAACTCAGTAGCTAAAAATAGTGTTCTTCATTCCTTTAGTTTAAATCTGGCACAAACCAAAATAAAAATTCAAACGAAAATACTACATTGTAAAAACATGAGCATCTCCGGATGCATGTTCTTTTCATTTTAGGTGCATGCTTTTTATTGCCAAGAGGCTTCTTGATTTAGTCAACTTCTTTTGTCACTTTGGTTAAGTTGAATTAAGCATATTAAAAATGAAAAAAGAAGTTTAGTAATGTTCACTTCTAATATGTTGCTTAAGTGTAAAACTACTACATTAATGAAAATTTCTATATAATTCAAGACTCACAAGAATGTATGAAATACAGGAGGTAATTAGATGCTATCAAGGCAGCGCGGTTCAGTTTTTTCAACTTACAAACACTGTGACGTTAATATATCTGATAGCTAATGATTTTTTAGAGGATTAAGTATGATTAATTCTTCCCTTTTGGAATTTTTTTTACTTAGATGCATATGTGGGGGCATGGATCTCAGTATAGAAAAGGACCAGAATCTCTAAGGGGTATACAGCCAACAGCCATGCTTAGGCTCCCTTGCTATTGCTGTGCACCAGATTGCAGAAACAACATTGACCACCCAAGAGCAAAACCCCTCAAAGATTTCAGAACCCTTCAAACTCACTACAAAAGAAAACATGGAATTAAGGCATTTACGTGCAGGAAATGTGGAAAGGCCTTTGCTGTAAGGGGTGATTGGAGAACCCATGAGAAGAATTGTGGGAAGTTATGGTATTGTACTTGTGGCTCTGATTTTAAGCATAAAAGGTCTCTTAAGGATCATATCAAGGCATTTGGAAATGGCCATGCGGCTTATGGTTTTGATTCCTTTGAAGAAGAGGATGAACCAGCATCTGAAATTGAGCAAGATAATGAGTATTCTCAGTAATGTGCATGAGAATCAGTTGATGAGCATATTTCTTAATTTTCTTTGTTAGCAATTTCTTATGTTGTTCCCATGCGTATTATCAACTCATGAACACAACAGTCTGTCAAGAACACTTTCCATTTGCATTATTTGTTCAATTTGCATTTTGGATACAACAATTATAACAGGTTTTATTTCCGATAAAATTTGATGTCGACTGTCACCAAGGGCGACCCCTTTACTCGTTCTCCTTGCGTTAAGACTGCATGAATTAACTAGCAAGAAGTTTGCACTCAACATGATCTGTTGCTACATTTATCAAAACAATATTCAAACACTAATTATGGCACAAAAATATTGATTGATGTAAATTTGAGAAAAAGATTATATATATATATAATATTTGTTTCTTTATTTCAGTATCTGTACAAGGTTAGCAAAACTTTGTCATTAAATGCGTCATATAATGCAACATGAATTATTTTATAATAATAGTAGTTTAAAAGTTAAATCAGGTACCATTTCATTATTGTTCCTTAAAATTTTATAAAATCATGAATGTGGCTAATAGCCTAATACCCCTTTCAAAGAAACATTAAGGCCTTACCAAAAAGTTGGTGAAACAATTAAAAGACAAATCTCTTCGCAGACATAGAAGATTCATTTTCAGAAGAAATTGGGTCACACATTAAAAACACAGACGCTTCTGTGTACTTTGAAAGGCTGAACTTTATGCAAAATGAACAGATGTCATGTAGTGAAAGAAGTACTCTTCTATCTATAGGGCAGGACAAAGTCGTCAATAGCTAGGCTTATTACACATATTACCGAATAGTGCATTAACAGTGTCATCACATGCAAGTATTATGCAACATCGATCCTACCCTTAACTCTTAAGCGTGCGTGTGTGTTGGTTGTTTTGGGCTTTCCAACTTATGAACGAGGAGAAGGCTGCCATGCGGCGTGAAGTTTCAGGGACCGCACAGGTGGTCCATGAAACCAGGTGATGTTTGCAAGATTAATCACAGTTGAAACGAGAGAATCTTGGTGGCAGCTCTGCAATCAGTTGGTTGGGAGTACAAGAGAGCAAGGGCGTGGGTTTGATGATGAGTCAAAGGGCTAAGGAGATGTCATGTCAAAGGATAATATACTGGAAGACTGGAGGAATACCAGGTGCATGTACAGTATCGAAGTATAATCAGAATTAATTTGTGGTACATGTAATTGACATCACAAATTCAGCACAAACCTTCACATTTTGGGAGTGTCCGAGGGAGTAACATATTTTAAATAGTGATGTGATGGAATATATGTGGTTAAAAAATAAGTAAGTCCATTTTTGAATCACGTTAAATTTTTATTCTCATTCTTTTACTCATTTTCAACCACCCATTTTTCAATGAAATAATATTTTCCATCACATCAATAAATTTTCCTTACTTTTTAACCACACATCCTCCATCAATCTACTATTCCAAAATACATTTTTCCAAAATAATGTGACTCAAACACACCCTAAAAGTTTTAAATGTGATAAAAAATATTATTTTATTGAAAAACGTGCAATTGAAAATGAATTTTGAAATAATGTGAATCAAAC
>CAIGRS010224044.1:0-10904 GCA_903798395.1 Fraxinus floribunda | reverse complement strand
AATGACTCTTTTTGTTGTAGTGGCTGGGAGGGTAAACTATTACTCTTTTTGGATTTTTTTTGGTTTAAAGTTCCTCTTTATGTGGAATTATCTGTGTTTGTTATGGACTATCTTCTATTCTAATGAGCTAAAAACACAGTCAGTTAAATACTTAATGACAAATAAAGAATTAAAGATAAATGGCTTTGAAGGTTTTGGTGGAATTGTTGGGCTTTGTGGAGTCTAGTTTTGTTTGATCCGATTGACGACACAACCCCGGATAATGTTGCGTGATTTTTAATGGGAGTTTTTTCTAAGGTTTATTCCATGGAGCTCGCCAAAGTCGGAGCTCTCATGGACAAGCCTCCTGGGGGTCTGGCACCTTTGTGAAATTTTTTTTGGCCCATTTTATAGTCCATTGTGAATCATGCATGCAGAATATAGAAAACACAATTTTGGTGATTATGGTTTTTTTTGATATATAGAGAGAAAAAAATTGTATGGCCGCACTTTTTATTTTCCTGATAATAGTTAAATCCCTGCAACTCTGTGGACGTAAGCAAATTGGCCGAACCATATAAATATTGTTTTGTGCGTGAGATTTTTTATTTTTTTTTACTTGTGTTTTCTCTATTTTTGTTTTTCACAGGTTGGGAGTTTCGAGTTGATTTCTATGGAAAGAAAAATACTCAATGGAAATCTTTAAACTGAACAGGCCTAATTGTCAAAAAGTGAAGAAATGGTATTGCGAGTTTGGGCAATTTCAAGGCTGTTGTAGAATTTGATTATACAGGTAGTGTAGTCTGAATTTTTGATTAAAAAAAGGAGTTTGATGTGAATTGTCAAATGTGTTCTCGATTTTCTTCCTACTATGTAGTTGCTCTTTTCTCGGGAATCTTTCGAGACAACGAAGGTTGAAAACATGGCTTAGATGATCAAGGTTTTCTTATAAATTCATTGGTTCAAACATGAGAACCATAATTAATTAAATTATCTCTACTTGTAGGTAAAGGAGTGCAATTTTATTTATCAGGAAAGATGGGACTTTAATTCAAACATTCACACCCAAGTTGTGGAGAAATAGAAGATAAAAACCGGATAAGAATTTGAAATAATTGAAGGTACAATGAGTTTTATAACACATGAAAGAGAAGTTCGACTTAGTGTTAGATTGTTTGACGGTAAGAAGAAGTCAAACACGAACAAACTCGTTTGGAAACAATTTGTTTGCTACAAAGGAGGATGGACGGATGATAAATATAAAAGCAAGTTTAATTAGGATGTTGAATGGACATGTGAAAGACATCAGTGTTAAGTTGTGGAACCTAATTATTACTGTTGAGCATAGTCCATATGCGGATCGACAAAATTTCATTAAGGCTAGTTTAGGAATCTCGTACTTGTAATTATTATTTTATCATAATTTGTCTTAAAAATAGGGAGTTATAATATTTTGCATCATCATCAAAAAGAGATACGGTGATTAGAGAAAATAAGGTGTGCGAGTTTTTTTTTATAAACTTCTTTTAATCATATTGCATTAATATTGCAGCAATAGACAATGTCGTAGTTTCATATTGAAATGAAGTCTTATAAATATTGAAGCTGGACAATCTGCTGGCAATAGGCATGGTCTGTGTTATATTCATAACCGTGATGCTACTGCTAGTACATCCAGGATCACGTTCGTTCCTGCTACTAACAAAGTTCGTGAGATTGCTTATCCTAAACTCAAAGGAAAGCATGTCATAAGATCGAGACCTACCGACAGCATGGGGTCAATCGTCCTACATATTGGCAACAACCACCGAGCATGTTTGAACCTAGGTTTATTCGTCTTGTGAGAAAAACATCGTTCACATAATCTAAATATCAAATCTGTCTTTCCTCCACATGTGTTAGAGTTTTGAAGATCGAGAGAAGTTGACTGGAGTTCCAGCCCGTGAAAAACAAGGTGTTCTTTATTGATCCAGGGAGATAGATGATTCCGTAAGGTTAGGAGTGTTGCAGGGTAGCAGATTCCACGGAGAGTTTTGGCAAATTGCAGCTGAAGATTGGTGCAGGGGAGAACGGGATCCGCGGAGAGCTGTAGGAATTGCAGTCAGGAGATCAGATAGTACGTATCGTCTAGTCTGATAGACAGTAAGCTGTTTGAATCGCTTATAACGGATTGTCAAGCAAAGTGTCCGGAATTTTTCCCAGTTAGATTTTTCCGTGATCATAATGTGTGTTGATTTACTGTTTTATTTACTATTTAAATTATATAAACTGCGGTATTCAAATATAAGATTAAAACTGACGTGCATGTTTAATCATCTAGAAAAAAATTAAAAAGTGACTTGTTGCTATTTAATTCATTAATTATTTTAATTTCGCATATAATACATATTCATCCCCTCTAAATATTGTTAGGGTCAAACTACGCGTTTTTCAGAATGTTTTTTTGCTCTATTAATCAGAATCAATCATCATCGTCATACAATAATATTTGGACGTGTTTTCAAATGACGGGACAATAGAGTCATCTGTTTGGTTATTCAATCATTAGTTGATTGCTATGTCTAAGGGTGCACCCGAAAGATCTTCACAGACCAAGATCCTATAATGACGAGCACTTGTCGAAGTTCTTCCAATTACGTTTCATCTTTATTTTACATAGCATATTCAAAATAAGTTTTTTTGAAAAATTGAATACAATTATTTATCGGGGCAACTATCATTTAAAGACGAACTTTATTTTATATTTAGAGACTAGTAAAGAGCTTGAAACAAGTAGGATAAATATGTTAATAGTCTACTAAATTGATAGACTCACCAAATATATGAGATGTGTGCTAGATGGGTCCTGTATTTGTTAAGCATATTTTTGTAACAGGAATGTCGAGCAATTAAAGAGCAGAAAGTTCTCATTCATTCAAGTACGTTTCAAAGAAAGACTCATTAACGAATTTTATTAAATGCTTGGACACCAAATGTGTCAATAGTTAATGGTTAACCACTTTTAACATTAATGAAAAACTAGGGTTGGAATCCGTGTGGCAAATGGAGGCACAAATGTCAAAAGTTCATACAAGAAAAGTTTTCTTGAACTTTTGAAGATGAGAATTTTGAAAGTCAAGCATGCATTATGTAAAGATGAATTAAGATTGACTTGTACTATTGAAATGGTTGATGAATCTTCTAAACCAATATCTCAAAAACTTATTTATAAAAAGTTTCTAGATATTGTACATTGTAGTTGTCAACAATTTGAATGTGAAGAAATTCTACGTAGACGGCGTAATTTAGGATCCAACAAATATTTCAAGTGTCAACTCAACATATTCTTCATAGTGGATCAAAGTACAAAGATTGGTCAAAGTTTGGGTCTAGGATAATGAAGAACTAAATGACATTTCAAATCAATTATTGATGTTGAGATATTCTAAACTATCTCAGTTGGCTTTTATTGTGATTGATGATATATCTCTCACTGAGAAATCAGCTAATCTCTTGGTGAATAGCCATGGTGGTCCTTCCTCCGCTGCTCTTCACAGATTGGCACCCTGTATAGTTTAGTCCAATCTTCAATAGTCAACAAATTAAAATTTGAACAATTACATAATTTTCTGCAGTTTTCATAACAATAAGAATTACAATTTTTATAACTGATCAAACGTTTGCAATCCTTGTATATTAACAAAATCAACTGAATTCCACTTTATACCGATTCTTCCCCCATTTGTAAAGTCGAAAACCTCGGTCGTATTTGGACTTCTCGAAGTTAACTAATCAAGAGTGTGTTTGGTGCATATTAAAATGAGAGAATGTATTTTTTTGAAGTGATGTGATGAAGAATATGTGGTTGAAGAGAAGGAAAAATTATTGATGTGATGGAAAATATTATTTTATTGAAGAATGTGTGGTTAAAAATGAGTAGAAGAATGAGAATGAAAAAAATATGTGGATCAAACAGGGCCCAAGTTTCAAAATCAAAACGAATATCAATGAGAATTAAATAAAATAAATGTCTACACACATTCTTGGATGATACTTCAAAGAATAGTATTATTGGTTGTGCTGCATGTCTATAACAACTTACATAATACCAACAGATGATCTGACGAAATTTAATTGGATTAAAATCTCGTCAATCAAATAAATTTTTCACGTATATTTTGATATCTCATTATGATGTAAAACATTATGTACAATAAATACTTTCCTAATATTATTCAACACTATTGACGTTACAACACATGTCTACGGATACTAAATGTAAGACACAATTAAATGAATTACATAATTCCATTTTTGATTAAGTCAATCGTAATGCCACTTAAATCTGTGCTAACCCTAGTACCAATAATGTTAAATAACATTACTTTACTTTCTCCTCTTTTATTGGTGAGTGGTCGAGTCAAGGGCAACATTTCTTAGCTACGAGTCCACACATATGTTGTCCCAACGCTCTTATCTATCTCCTAGTTAAAACATTATGCATCACCAAATGGAAAAATGGGACTTAACAAACGTGAAGATTTAGCCTTTTATGTGTTGATGGAAGTTAGAAAAATTGCCGATGTGAAATAAATCTCAATTATCTACAATTTTGTTGGCATGGATTAGAAAATAATAAATTAATTTTTATCAATCCTAATTTCCAGTACACTTTTATCAAATTAGTATTTCAATATATCAAAACAAATCACTATTTTAAAACATGCTATGATTAAATTTTTGTACATCTTTCGTAACTTTTTTTTTTTTTTTTTTTTTTTTCTAGAAAAGGAATTTTGAAATTTCTATTAACGAAATAAATTATTATTATAGAAAAGTAGTTTTATTGCCGTATAAGCAAAGCCAAACACGTCGTAGTCCACCACTCCACCTTAAGCCCGTCCGCGGCTGACACTTTGCAAGTGGCATTTCAGCAAATACACCGACACATAGGGGCAATCGAACAAGTCCAAGACAGTATATGGTGGGGGTTCTAGCAAAGAGACGAACTCCAGGGGCTCCGAAGCTTCGGAGACATCAAAATCTCAGTGTTGCTACATAGAGCCCCCAAACACACGCTGGCACGTATAAATTGCACACACGCGTTACTGTGTGTTACTGTGTTAAAGCCTTGGAATCTTTACAAAGTAAGCTCTGCGTCACTTCTCTGTTTTCCTTTTCCCCTATTTTCCCCCTTTTTTCTGTATTATCGATCAAATTGGTTAATTATGTAGATTTATATGTTTTTGAGCTACAACAAGTTGCTTTCGAAAGATGTAAGATTAGCGCTTTTGTGAAACATGGGTTTGCCATCACTCAATGGCACAGTTACACGCTATGAAGAATTAAGCTTTATTCCCAATTTTCCGAATCAATGTTTTCTAAGAATGTCAAATGAATTAAGTTTTTAGGATGATTTCTGGTTGAATTAGTTTTAGTGTTGGTAAGTTTAGTGCATCAGTCTTGTGAATGACATTTTTGTTTAGTGTTTTTGGCAAGATATGTCCAATGTTCGTCAGTAAATTCATTCTCAATAGTTGCCACTCTATTTATTGATATAGAATCTTGGTATTGTTAATTTACAGACACTCATCCTTCATGGTCTAGTTCATATCTGATTTTATAGTTAACATATAGATCTGTTAACACCTTTTCCTATCAAGGGAAAGTTCTGAACTACTTTTTGTCTAGCCTACGTGATTAACTGGTCATTCTCTACGCGTAATTGAACCTACAAAGTTTACAACATTACAATCTGTTGTATTTCATATTCTATTTCCTTTTTGTTGTGTAAACAAAGTTGGTTTAGCTCCATGATAATACTTATTTTAACCATACTTTCTAGTATCGTTAAATTGACATCGCTTGTAATCAGTCAATAGTATTTCATATTCTATTTCCTTTTTGTTGTGTAAACAAATCATTGGTTTAGCTCCATGATCATACTTATTTCTAGTATGGTTAAATTGACATCGCTTGTAATCAGTCATAGTTTGCTTCGACTTGAAACCCATTAAGCTACGTTTGGCATGTCGGATAAGGTTGTATAAGAAACTTAGTATAAAATTATAATGGATATGTATAAATAAATCATATTAAGGTGGTTCTTTATTTTTTCATTCAAAAGATAGTCATTGGTACTATCATCTTCATAACATAATATAGAGGTTAGAGGTGAGTTTATGCCGAATAATGATGATATAGTAAATAACATTCTTTGAATGAAAGGTCAATGGGTACTATCTACCGTGATACCATCTACCTATTAATATCCATTATAATCTTACACTAAATTTCTTATACGGCATAATCCAGGTGCCAAATGTGGCTTTAGAGTCTAGAGTATTATTCCCAAATTAAAAATCATGATTTTTTTTTTCATGTCTTATCTCACCAACTAAAACCATACCATCTTTCTACTTCTTACTGAACCCCAGATCCAATGCAATTTGTGGATAACGGGGACACCCCAACAGAATAATTCACAAACTCCCTGCAGATTGGGACATATGTTGAAGATCATTTCTGTAGTTTCTAAAGATGCTAGTTTTCTTCTTCTTATTTCTTTTGGGTACTATGTGAGTAAATAATTGGTGCAGGTTTATTTGGTAAAATTGTTAATTATATGAGAGTATTTAACCTTTATTCCACAGTGTTTGTGGTCCTGAACTTGTTGAATAGGGTTTGGTTAATAAGTGAACAGTAGTGTTACGTTAAGTTCAGAACCTTTGAAGATACTAAAGGGTCCTCTAGTTCCACAATTGATAGTTCTTTGGTTATTGTTGACGCTCCTGAGACCCATACTTAACCGGTTAACCCTATGATCATCTTTAGCGAATTGCATAATCCTGTTTACCCCTAAATTGAACAAAAAGCGCCATGAGTTCCAGCTATCTCAAAGCTGTTTTTCACTTGTACATTTCCAGTATTGGCTTGTATTGAGTAATTATCAATTCAATGTATATAATGTAAGTTTACTGTTTTTTAATATTTCGTGATCAATTATTTACCCCTCAAAATAGCACTAAGATTGGATAGTTTATGGTATTGGGAAGAGAGCGGAAATTTAATTGATGCAGTACTAGTTGGGGTAGTGTGGACAAACTTTATTTTCCGTGGATTCTAGTTATTTTTTTGTTAATGGAAGGATATTTTTTGAAGTCTGAAGAAACGGTTGATGATTTGGAACTATGGAAACTAGTCTGTTATATAATTTTGTTTCTTTTCTGTTCTTACCATTTATTATCCCATCTCAGGAATTTGTTTTTGCTCATTAAGTCACATGGCTTGGACAGAAAACGATGTTGGCAATGAAAAAGGAAATGACTCAACTGATGATCATGTCTTCTCGACAGAAGGGCAACCTTCTTCTGCCAGTAGAAGCTCTATAGGCATTAGTCAACCTAAGAATAGTTTTGAAGGGAAAGATGCTTTATCATATGCCAACATTCTCCGCTCCAGGAATAAATTTGTGGATGCGCTTGCTGTCTATGAGAGTGTGTTGGAGGAGGATAGTGAAAATGTGGACGCCTACATTGGCAAAGGGATTTGTCTACAAATGCAGAACTTGAAGAGGCTTGCATACGATAGTTTTTCAGAAGCTATCCGGATGGAACCACAAAACGCATGTGCGCTCACGCACTGTGGTATCTTGTATAAAGATGAGGGTCAACTGGTGGAGGCTGCTGAGGTAAGGATGTGGTGTTTATGTTACTGCTCCAACTTAAAATAAGCATAGTGCATCTCTGATGTAATTTGGTTTTGCAATATTATTTTTTATCATATTCTGAACTTGTTTAGTCAATATTTTAAGTTGTTTTACTGCTAGAATGATTTTTTTTTTTTTTTTTGAAGTATTCAAAACAAATTTCTGACTAAGTGGTGCAACCTTAGTGCGTGTGTAATAAGAAAGGGTGATTTGATATAACCTTAGAGCTTGTGTAGTAAGAAAGGGTAATTAATGCTCTCTTTACAAATTTTTAACTTCTGAGTTAAAAGTGTATATTGATACTTGATGCAATTTTCCTCTTCTGTTGTGTTTCTTCATTTCTTCTCTATCTTGAAGTTATTGTCTTTTTGTGGGCAACCAAACCTATAAAAATCATACCCTTATCTTAGTCTTCACGTCTCTTTGGGCCTTTAGGACGATATACCTGTTTTGATTCGCCCTAATCGCTCTCCTTCTGCTGGGTGATGCCAGCCAGCTTTAGTGTAGTAAATTTCTGGAGAGTGTTTTTCACTCTCTTCATGCATCTGTGGTAAACAAAACATCACAATCTTTTGATATATCTTTTAGAAATACAACATTTATGAGTATACCTCCGATATGAAAATATATTCCATGCTTGGGATTGGTAGCAATAAATGAATACCTATATTTGGTAGAACTCTCTCTCTCTCTCTCTCTTTCTCTGCATTTGTAATTTGCTATTCTCATTGGGGTTTATCCTGGAAAGTCCTGAATGCTGTAGTGATAGTTATTCATCTGTAACAAGCCTTGTGCCATTGATTTAGCATTTAGAGCTTATTCGGCACTTTGAATTGTTGATAGGGGTGTCCAGTTGTCCATTTTGCTGTATGACTTTCCATTAGTCATTATTCATGTTTATTGAATTTCTATAATGCAGATGTATCAGAAAGCTCTAAAGGCTGATCCTTCTTATAAACTAGCTGCTGAATGTTTGGCAATCGTATTAACAGATCTTGGAACCAGCCTAAAGCTTGCTGGTAACACTCAGGATGGTATTCAGAAGTACTATGAAGCTATCAAAATTGACCCACACTATGCTGTAGTTTCACATTTCTCTGCTTTCTTTTTTGGGACTCCAGTCGCTTTGATTTTGCTATTCAGGCATTGAATTTTGATATGATGGCTTTCTGTTGCAGCCTGCTTATTACAACCTTGGTGTTGTCTATTCTGAAATGATGCAATATGACACTGCCCTAAACTGCTATGAGAAAGCTGCTATAGTGAGACCCATGTATGCTGAAGCATATTGCAACATGGGCGTTATCTATAAAAATCGTGGGGATTTGGAGTCTGCAATTGCCTGTTATGAGAGGTTCCCAACTTATAATCTTCTTCTTTTTCCCAAATATAATGGTAGGAAGAGTTTCCTCCACTTGATGTCATTTTGACTCTTTTCTTATTTGTATATACAGGTGTCTTGCTGTCTCTCCAAACTTTGAGATTGCAAAAAATAACATGGCAATTGCTTTGACTGATTTGGGCACAAAGGTTTTGTACATGGATATTTCCAGCTCATTTACATTTTTAGTAAACCAAAGTAGACACTTTGTTATTACTTGAATCGGGCGTGTTCATTTAGTATATTTTCACACCTCTTCTGTCGCGCAGCAATTGCCTTGTATTTCATTTTTCTGAAAACAGTGATTACAGAAGCCCTGAACTTTTGCAAATGTAAATGCACGCCTTATGTTGCTGCAACATTTTTTGAATTTGTGCACTTGTCTTCATCAACAAGTGAAGTTTGTAATATGAACAACTTTTGGGTTTCTCAGGGCAATTAATTCAGTTCCTCATTTTATAAGAATTGGGAACCTGAAGGACATTCCCAAAATCATGTGAATCAATATTTTCCAGCATTCTCGTACATTACTGACCCTTTTTATATCATTAAACATGATCTACTATTAAAAGGGTTTATGAAAAATAAACATACGCTCTTGTATCACTGTTATTGTATCACTGTTATTGACATGGGATGATTCTGTGCAGGTCAAATTGGAGGGTGACATCGACCAAGGTGTGGCATATTATAAGAAAGCACTGTATTATAATTGGCACTATGCTGATGCCATGTACAATCTAGGGGTTGCTTATGGAGAAATGCTGGAATTTGACATGGTATAATTGGGTATAAAAATCATGTCATCAACTGCCAACTGCAAAAGATAATCTTGTAATAAAATGCTTCCAGGACTAGGAGGATGTTTCTTATCTGCTTATATTTTCTTCTTTATGTATATTATGTGGCTGTATCTTGCCATTTTCTTGTAAATGACGTCCTACTTTTGCAGGCAGTTGTATTCTACGAACTTGCTTTCCACTTCAATCCCCACTGTGCAGAGGCATGTAATAATTTAGGAGTGATATACAAGGATCGGGACAACCTTGACAGAGCAGTAGAATGTTACCAGGCAAGTTTAATTCCTTTGGGTCTTTATAAACAAAACAAAACATATTTTTCAGTTTATTATTATTATTATTATTATTATTATTATGTCTTTGCAGATGGCTTTATCAATCAAACCTAACTTCTCTCAGTCATTAAATAATCTTGGAGTAGTCTACACTGTCCAGGTTCTGTATCTATAGTATTTCACATTTACTTTCCTGAAAGACCATATGCCCGGCTGGTAAAATTCATGGCATTTGTGACCGTGCACAGGGCAAAATGGATGCTGCTGCCAGCATGATAGAGAAAGCCATTGCTGCAAATCCTACATATGCAGAAGCATATAATAATTTAGGTCTCTCTCCATCCTTTCATCTGCCTATGTCTTGACAGTTACCTATCCGCATGAATAGAAAGGCTTTGTGTTCTGGTCAATAAGTTTCTTTTGCCTGAGTGGCAATACTGAATTGTATCACCTTTAAGGGATGGACTGATGTCGATGAAACTTATTGCTTCTAAAGTTAGTATCCAAGCAAAATAAACAAATTCTTTCATTAGTTCAGGCTACCCCATTGATGAAGAGACGCCTAAAATCAAAATCACGTTTTAGATTTTTTGCTGCCTGAAGTGTTAGATCATCTATTACATTCCTTCTAAATTTCTGTTGGAAATTCCTTTTTATTTGGTTACTATGGGTGTATTTGAGCCACATTATTTTGAAAGAATGTATTCTGAAATAGTAGATTGATGAAAAATGTGTGGTTGAAAAAAGGACATGTTATTGATGTGATGAAAAATATTATTTTA
>CAIGRS010224041.1:0-10053 GCA_903798395.1 Fraxinus floribunda | reverse complement strand
GCAGCACTTACAACATTTAGTTCGGCCTACTTCGTGAGTAGGGCTTCAAAAATTTCTTGTAGGAATTACACTAAGTGTTGCAGCACTTACAACAGTTAGTTCGGCCGACTTCATGAGTAGGGCTTAAGAAATTCCTTGTAGGAATTACACTAAGTATTGCTGCACTTACAACATTTAGTTCGGCCTATTTCATGAGTAGGGTTTGAGAAATTCCTTGTAGAAATTACACTAAGTGTTGCAACACTTACAACAGTTAGTTCAGCCTACTTCGTGAGTAGGGCTTAAGAAATTCTTTGTAGGAATTACACTAAGTGTTGCAGCACTTACAATAGTTAGTTCGGCCTACTTTGTGAGTAGGGCTTGAGGAATTCCTTGTTATAAGCATCATAATCAAAGAAACATATTTTCTTATTTATAAACAACCACAAAATACAACCTCCTATTGGTAATATTTCTTGAGGTGTTCCGAATTCAAGGGATGTCGCAAGGGCCTCCCTTCCATATCTTCAAGTTCATAAGCCCCTTTGAGCAGTACTTTGCTTACTTTACAAGAACCTTCCCAATTAGGCCCTAAAGATCCAGCACTGCTGCTTGGGTCTTACCAAAGGGTCGACTCCCAGCTTATGCGTTCCCAAACAAAGATGTCAAGATTTTCTTGAAGGAAACTGATGATCTGCTCTCTCAATGGGGGTTGGAGTTCATGGCCTATTTTCTGTTCTTTTTGTGGGCTGTCTGTGCCGACCTCAATGACATCTAGCTTTTCCATAGGTTCGCCCCCTCGTACTTTCAGTCGTAGGTCCAGTGAGTTCAACGAGGATTCAGTTGTGCACATCATGCAGGTCTCTGAAGAGTAATGAATCCTCTTTTCTTTTAAATCGACTGTCACTTGACACTGGGCCGCACTATCTCTATTTCCTTTAACATGCCCAATACCATAGGGCGTAGGAAATTTTATGAAGTGGTGGTCCAATGATATTACCGCCCTAAGATCGAACAGTAGAGGTTGTCCCATTATTATGTCATAAGGAGATTTTGAACTCAAGACTGTAAACTCCGTACTCACTTTAGTTCGACGAGGATAATCTCCGATCTCAACAAGAAGTTTTATCACCTCTTTTGTTTTAGAAAAGATGCCGTCCAGTCCCATAACCATGTTTGGATATGGTTGCAGAAAATCAAGGGGGATTCCGCTTCGTTCCAAAGTGTCCATGTACAATATGTTGAGGGAACTCCCCGTATCCACCAAAACTTTGGAGATGTGGGCTTTGGATATAATTAGGATTACCAGAACTCCTGAATAAGGATTGGATCGGCCTCTTTTTCTTCGAATAACATTAGGTGATCGGTCGCCTTCTTGCCGTATTTCTCTGAAATACCGATCTCAGAAAGGTCGGCAACCACATGTCCTTTATTATTTGGAATCTCAGCATGTTGATAGTGTTGGTTTTTCAGCATCCGGATTTGAGGGCTGGGGAGGTCGACATTACAGGCTCTTGCTTCAACCTAGTTTCCACGTATTACTCCTGGCCCATTTGGAGTTGGAAATTTGATGTAATAGTGGTATATTGAAGTGGCGGCCTGCAGCTCATGCAGTAAGGGTCTTCCCAATATAGCNGATAGTGTTGGTTTTTCAGCATCCGGATTTGAGGGCTGGGGAGGTCGACATTACAGGCTCTTGCTTCAACCTAGTTTCCACGTATTACTCCTGGCCCATTTGGAGTTGGAAATTTGATGTAATAGTGGTATATTGAAGTGGCGGCCTGCAGCTCATGCAGTAAGGGTCTTCCCAATATAGCATTATAGTTTGAGGAGAGATCCACAACGATGAAATCGGCTAAAATCCTTCTGTGACAAGGGGGTTCGTCGAGCTCTACACTGAGTACTATCTGTCCCCTAGCTTCAATGGGGTCTCTAGAAAATCTTTGCAGTCTTTTGGAGTACGGTTGAAGGTATCGATCCTGTATAGCCATCTGCTTCAGAGTTCGATAATACAACACATTTACCGAACTCCCATTGTCCACTAGGGTCCGGTGTACTTGCACCCTTGCCACGTTCACGGCTATTATTAGCACATCACTTTGATTTTGCAAAACTCCCTGTACATCTTTTTTTGAGAATCCAAACCATTTCAGGTCTGATGAGGTGACGACCCCTGACGCGGGGTACGTCAAGCTATAGTTTTACCAAACATGGACATCACGTGCCAATTTGCGCCTGGTTCTTCGCGAACCTTCTTGGCATTGGTTTCCACTTATCAGTGTTCGAATCTCGATGCGGGGTTGCGGGTCGCGAGCCTGGGGCCCAGACCGAACTTGTTGAGATGTTTCTTGGCGATTAGGCTATTTGTTTATGGTTGGGTTTGTTCCTTGAGGCTTGGCCACAAATTCCTGCATGTGACCCCTTCGGATGAGTGTTTCCACCCCTTCCTTCAGATTTCGGCAATTATCAGTGTTATGCCCCGTCGTTCTGTGATAGTGACAATACTTCCCTTGATTTTTCCCAGTCATTTCTTTCCTTTGTTGTGGAGGTCGGCGAAAGGTCTCCTTTTCCTCATTTTGTAGAAAAACTTCCTCCAGAGTTGCATTGAGAGGATATGGTCTAGAACGACCTGGATCCCTTCTGTCCCTTCTTCTTTCCCGACCTGGATCCTTATCAGCTTGTTTTCTCTCGCTTGGCCTCTTCTTGGTCTGACGTGGCTTCCTCCGCGCTTATGTATTTCTCAGCTCGGCCCAAGAGCTCGTGATATCTTCCACCAAAATCTTGTCTTGGGTCTTAACCTGGAGAGGACCACCATAAGCGCGGCGTCATCATAAATTTCCACCTCTATGGATTGTTTATTGAACCTATTCAAATAGCTCTTAAGGGATTCGGTCTTTCCTTGTTTGAAACTTACCAATCTCTCCTTAGGCATCGTTCTTACTTTTGATCCCATGAATTGGGCGAGAAATGTAGCGGCGAGGTCATTCCAGTTCTTTATAGATTTTTGGGGTAACCTTCTGAACCATCGTTGGGCTTTGTCTCCTAAAGTTAAGGGGAAAGCTCGACACATGATGGAGTCCCTAGCTCCCTGTAGCTCCATCCAAGAGACGTATTTCTAAATGGCTGAGGGGGTCTCCTTCTCCATCATACCCAGTTGGATATGGCATTTTCATCTTTTCAGGCAATGGTTCCGCCAAAATATTCTCTCTGAAGAGTGAGTGGCGCTTTGTGAAATATTCGTCCGTGCTACCCTTACTTTTAGCTTCCAAGTCTGCTATGCGTTTCTTGAGAGCACTTATCTCAGGTTCAGGTCATTCGGCAGGATAGTTACTGCGGGGTTCGGCATGTTCTTTGGTGGGTGTCAGAGAATGCTGAGAGCCCAACCTGTTGAACACACTATTTGTTCTTCGGCAGTCCATTTTGTCGCCACAGAAGAACCTTCGACTTCCTGAGTTCGACTCTTGGAAGATCCCTCACTTGAAAATTGTAAGGTTCTCCTAGTAGGAGGTTGTCTGGTCTTTTCTGGACGTGGAGACTCCACCTCGATATCCTGTGACAGATTCCTGGCTTGATTTTGCTCCAATCTACCAACAATGTTTGTTAGTTTATCTATAGCCTCCTTCATTGTCGCAATTTGAGGGTCGATGGTTTTATTTTGACCTCGCCTTTCAGGGTTTCTTGAGTCATTGATCTGCTCCAGACGGGTATGGGATTGATTTTTGGATCCCAAAAACTCGTCCATGATACCAATTTATAAGTTTTAGTAGAGAGATAGTGTTGTTTTACAAGTCGGCACTCCTTCTAGCGCCAAACTGTTGACGTCGAAAATTGTATGAACAAGATTTAAGCCAACTTAGAATGTAAATGAGGATTTTTACTGATAATGACTTGTAAATTACAAGTGTTTTCCTTTGTTTTTACCAAAGGAGATATTTTTAATATCAAGTGTCTAGAATCCTCCCTCTTTACTATTGCTCCCTTAGCTTTATATAGGAGAAGAATGCATGCATGTAGTACCCTTGTCTTGTCGATCATGATGCCGAACTGAATAAGTACATCTGTTGGCATAATGAGTGTGGTTGTCGAGCTCAGACCTGTCATATAATTAATGGTTCCTGGTACAAGTGGCCCCCAACAATTAAGGCATTACTTAGGAAATGAAGCTAAAGCTTTTGATTGAAGGATTGTGTGGGCGCTGACGTGGGACCTTTTCAAGTGTACTCTTCTGAATGGCGACTTAAAGATTCTGTCAGTGATCTTTAATCATTCATCACTGTTCCCCTTAAAAGATTACACAAGCTTCTTGGATAAGTTACTATCAATTTCGTGCTGACCTCATCCTCCAAGCTCGCGTTATAATTCCCCCGTCAAGTACGTAAAACTGAACTCAACAACCTCGAAGGTCGGTGTCAACCATATCATCAATGAATGTCACAAAATATTTATAATGGCCACGTGAAATAATAGGTGTAATACCTCAAACATCACTGTGAATAATCGCGAAACAAGCATCAACACAACTACAATGAGTAGGAAAAGGTAAGAGTTTTACTTTTCCCTAGCTTACAAGTGGTGCTATCAAAAGGAAACCCATGAGTAAAACAATGTTCTTTATTACCATGAAGACCATGCTTCAACAAATGAGAAAAAATCAAATTATTAGGATAACCCAATCTTTTATGCCAAAACTCAATCTTATTTGAAACAATAGTACTAGCTAAAGATAAAATACGAGGGATTGTAAAATGCAAAGGAAATAATCTTCCCACTTTAGGTTCCCTTGTGATCACCTTCCTCGACACCTAATCCTGCATAAGACAACCATCATGAGAAAAATGCACATTACAATCATTATCCACCAACTGGCCAACAGAAATCAAACTAGTAAATAGTACAGGAAATACAAACACATGACTGAAGGCAATTTCTTTAATTGGAAGATTACTTTTATTAACAATCTGAATATGTTGTAAACCAGTATACTTTCAAAGGTTATGCATCGAATCAGAAGAATAAGTCATATGATTCGAAGTGCTAGAATCAACAACTCAAGGAGAAGAAGTAGTCTTACCTTGACCTTGAAGTCCAAAAGTAGAAAAGGATGAGAGAATCATATGTTACACCATTTGTGGGGGTAAGAACATGCTGATTAGTACTGGCTATTGTATATTGAGAGCACACAATATTAGAGCCTAGGGCAAAGGGTAGGATAGCAGGATGAAAGGCTTATGCTTGTCGATTTTAGGACCTGCATGACATTCCTTTATAATGTGTCCAATTTGCTCACAATAATTGGAGAATTTCTAACTATAATATGCTCAAAATCCTTGTAACAGTAACATCGCATGGATCCTTTTCCTCGATTTCTTCCTTGAGCAGCATATGCAACATTGACCACTTCAGATGTCTCTCTAGTAGTCCCCATAACAGATTGTGTTGCTATTCTCTGTTCTGCACATAATAGCTCACAAGACACACATCCAAAGAAGGCAACAGATCTCTATTCAATAATGAAGCTCGACTAATCTCAAATTCAAGTCTTAATTTCATCAAAAATTGATCACAATTACTAATATCATGAATCGCTTGAAGGGCATTTTGAGCATGCTTGGTACCTTAGTCTATATTATATCATAATATTAGCTCCATAATTTAAGAATCCAGAATAATACTCCTCTATGGTGAGATTACCTGGACTATAGTTCCCAATCTCAAGCTCCAGTTGAAATTGTCTCGAAGTAATGTCTTGATAGTATACGCATCTCAGATACTCCCACATCTCCTTAGTTGTACTAAAGGAGCTTAAATTGTTCACCATATGAGCTTCAATAGATCGTAGAATGCAAGAGATGATCGAGCATCCTTCATCTCCCATTGATTAAGTTCTTTACCCCCTTCAGGGGCAGAAGAAGATTTGTCAATGTGGTCCCAGAGTTCCTTCCCTTTGAGAAAAATTTTGAATTGAAATTCCAACGCCGTATAATTCTTGCCCGTAAATTTAATAGAAAATCTTTCGATGGGCATTTTTCCAAAGTAATGGACTGCAAAAATATTAAGTATAATCCAAAAAAAATGTCAAAGGAAAAGATAAGTCCAACAACATCAAGATTAACAAAGCCCACAATAAACCAACAACTTTAAAATTCCCAAAAAAAATGCCCTATAACAGCAATATTACCAAAAGCCCAACTGTTATCCTTAAGTTCATTGGACCATAAAATACTATCAATGTTATTCTTCATCAGCACCCCCAAATTACAGATTGCATAACAACAATAGAGCATAGAGCAAGTTGCAAAATTGCTCACCTCAATCTACCGAAGATGACCCACGACCAGATAAAGAATTTCGCATATTTCACCTTCCCAAAATTGTACAGAAGTTTTGTACCAACTGATGAAGGTGCCCACCACAACCCAATTGAACCCGATCAAGAACAACCCAAAAGGCTTGAATACACAAATCGGAGATTGATATGCCGCCAAAAACCTAAGAAAAAGGATTCGTCCGACTTCACCTTCGTAATCGTCCTCTACTTATGACATTCGAATAGAAGAAAATGAACCTAGATTACCAAAACAATTGGTAAGATTTTCGACCAGAATTGCAAGACCTAGAAACGTCAAGAAAATTGAAGAATCGAAAGAGGCTATGAATCCATGAAAATGCTTTGATTTGATTCCCCATGAAACTTTGGAAACCCGCAAGTGAACGAGATCGTGAATAAGTAATAAAGTGATGAATAGAGTGTCGAACTCACGAGGATTATGTATTTGATCAAGTTAAAATTAATTACAACTTTAATCAAATAGCAAACAAATTATGTGATTTTCTATACTAATCCCTAAATTATCAATTAAACTAATAAAAGTAAATATGTTTTTCAAATATGTGAGATATATGCATTGCTAAGTTGTCGAGTCTCCATTGTTATTCTATTTTTAGTGTAACAATTAAAGTGAATATTTGAAACAATTCATGTTGGTCAATGTTCCTAATAGGCCTCTCTTGATAGCGATCAAATATATTCCCCTCATGTGAGCCTTCTATCTTTCGATGAAAGATGCAAACGTGATAAATGCATTAATATGTGCTAGAACACCTATTGAAATCGGGATTTGTCAGATTGCATCGATGAATGGGATGTTGTGTAGCTTTTTCAGCATATCCATGAACTTCTTTTTGAAAAAGGTAGTGGTGAAAAGCTCAGATTTCTCCAATTGCTCCTCAACCTTGGTATATATGTACCTTTTCTTTTGTAGCAACAGATCTCTTTACATCATGGATAGTTACTGATCTCGGCAGTTGAACTCAACTATGGCTAGTTATTGTCTCTATATATTCTTCGTCCACAACTTTTACTGCTATTGTTACTGTTTGGGATTTATCTCAGTGTCACTGGGCAATACTCTTGGTAGTCTATCTGAAAGTACTTTATCTATTTGTTTCATCTGATTTTCTAAGTTCTTGATCGCAGGTCCCTGAACTTGTAAGGTTTTATCTGTTCTTTGTATGTATTGGGTAGATATCTCTACCAATTTAGTATAAAGATCTTCGAATGAAGATTTATTTCACTTTGCTGAAAATCTGGTGGTGCAGTCTGTTGTGGCGCAATCTGAGCCCCTGATTGTTGCTGTATTAGAAACTTGGGTAATTCCTCCAGCCTGGGTAGTAAATGTTAGAATTTTGATTGTGTTATTGCCTTTAAAAATTCCGAGTGCAGTTCATATGCTCCCCTTTTTGAACAAAATGAAATCCCACATTACAATCAACACTTTCATGGATCCCAACACAATGTTTGCATTTCGGTCCCATTGTTTTGGCTGCATTTATCTAATCCATCTTTTGTGTCAATGATGCCAATTGTACTGAAATTGCTGTAAAAAATCAACTTCAAATACCCAAGCTTCTTTCTTTCCATTCGTCCTTTCAGTAGGCTAAAATGCACTAGTGAATGTCAAATCCTCCATGATTTGGTAGAAGTACTGTACCTGAAACCATTTATCCAATCTATGTTGTGGGCATTGACGGATTAAACCTTTGTATCGTTTCTAAGCCTTTGAATAGCATTCTGAGTCCTGTTGTTGGAATGTGGTAATCTCGTCCCACATCTTTGCAATCCTTTTCGGCGGGAAATATTTTTAAGAGATTTCAAACTCAATTGGTTCCATGTAGTGATGCTCTGAGGTGGACAACTGCTTAACCACTCTCTAGTTGAATCTCTCATGGGAGAAGCCTCAATCTGATTACTCCAGTGGACACCCCTGAATACTCGATAGTTACACAAATGTCTGAAAATCTTGATATATGAGCATTGGGATTCTCTATTGCTCTTCTAAATAATTGTAGCGCGTTTTAGAACATGTTGATCACATCAGTCCTCATGTGGATGTTTTCCAAACCATGTACTCCCCCGTTAGCTTTGTATTTTCATTAGCTACAGCTACATTTGGTTGTATTGCTTCCATATTAGCCCCGTTGAATATTTGATTCGGATTTTCCTCTGCCATGTCTTCCTCTTTTTTTTTGTGTTTCCAACTGTTGTCTTTTTCAAAGGTTGAATGTTTGTTCGATCTCCGGATCAAATTGAGAAAGATCATCGGTTCTCGAACTTCGTATATAACGTCCTGAAAAAGGAAGCAGTAAATATTGTAAAGTTTTTTCCAATATAATGAACTGAACTGAAAAAATGTAAAATTCAAATTAAAGTTAAAATTAACTTATCAAAGACAATAGTCCTCGACAAAGGTGCTAAAAACTTGATCCTTTGAAAACCTACTAGTGAACGGGATCGTGACTAAGTAATAAAATGATAAATAGAGTATCAAACCTACGAGAACTATGTGTTTGATCGAATTAAACTTATGAAAGTAAGTAAAAGTATTTTTTAAATATGTGAAATACAATGTTAAGATGTCGAATCCCCCTTATTATTACATTTTCAGGGTAACAAATAAAGTGACAATTTGAAATCATTCATGTTGGTCAATTTTCCTAAATAAAACCATCTCTCGATTGCGATCAACTATATTACAATGTTTATTATATTGTGCTTAAATCCTATTGTCTCTCTCGATAACAATACAATCCACTAACAATTCAATTGGTGATCGAACAATTATAAAGAATGATAATAAAGATAATAAACATTCATAAATCAAACCAGATTAAAATCAAATATTTAATTAAAAATTAAAAATATCATAACAAGGCTCCATCTATCCTAACAATGTATGAAACTATCCTAACATATCGAAATCACAAGAAATCATATTTAAGTGAGAAGATATAACCCGATTTTTTGATAAATTGAAAAGATAAAGATGAATTTTGAATTCTTAAATCTCTTCAATGGTTTCTTGATGAATCTCCACTTGCATATTCTCTTTTTTGCCCAAAAATCAAGTTTCAATATTTATTTGATTGAATTCTTTCAAGTTCTGCTTCAATTCTCTGACAAAAAATATGAAGTTTCCTACTTTAATGATAATAATTGATGAATATTGGAATATGAGATGTATATGAGAGGTCTATAATATGTATTATGTTGTTAGGTATTTGTATGAGTAGAAAATTTGTTGAAAATTACGTTCAAATTGATTTTCAAAAGAGTTCCAATCGAATAAGGAAAGTTGTCTTCTCGGATGAATTTTTTTGTTTTGGCACAGTAGTCAGTATTTTGACAATAACATTCTCTCCCTATATCCGATTGAGATTATTCAAAATGCGCTAGAAATATAAATAAAAGGGTTACAACTTTTCTACATTTACTTTGCTAAAAAGGGGTATTAATCTTTAGCTAAAAACCTGGAATATAACTTATACACTTGGAAATTGATTTTGATAATATTTTGAACATATTCTGATGCGAACCTACATAGCAATGGTAACTACGAGACTTACACAAGATTGATTCAACTTAAGAAAGCCAAGAAATCAATGTTTTAAGCTTGATTCAAAAATAGTGAATCAAGGAACCAACACAATCACCGACAATATGTTGACCCCGTGATTACAAGATCAAGAATCGCACTCGATTTTACTTTAACGCCACAAGAAATATTTTTGATAAGT
>CAIGRS010223937.1:0-10691 GCA_903798395.1 Fraxinus floribunda | reverse complement strand
CAACTAAAATTATCAAAAAAATATGACAAACAATGAAAGCCTTAGTTTATCAAATATATTTGAATAATTTAACTTTTAAAAATAAGTAAAAATTAAAAAATATATTATTATCTTAGTCTAATGAATGGGGGCAATAAAATGAATTATCAAAAAAATATAAAATAAATAAACGGGGTAGTAAATGGGGAAAGGGCCTTGTCCCGCCTTAAACGGGTAACGGGGCGGGGAATTGCTTGGCGGGGCGGGGGAGGTTGCGGGCAGCCCGCCCCGTTGCCATCCCTAGGTTGATCTTCTCTCCATCTCTTTGCTCAGACAATTCAACTCCACATTCAATGGGGGTGCTCACTAGCTTGCAANAAAAAAAAAAAAAGAATTTAAACGGGGTGGTAAACGGGGCAAGGGCGCGCCCCGCCTTAAACGGGTAACGGGGCGGGGAATTGCTTGGCGGGGCGGGGGAGGTTGCGGGCAGCCCGCCCCGTTGCCATCCCTAGGTTGATCTTCTCTCCATCTCTTTGCTCAGACAATTCAACTCCACATTCAATGGGGGTGCTCACTAGCTTGCAATTAGCCATTTCAAACTTTTAAGAATTTCTTTTGCGTATCCTTCTTGAGACAGAGATTCCATCATCTCTTTGTTTCACCTCAATGCAAAGATAGTAGGACATTAATCCAATGTCCGTCATCTCAAATTCTCTAGCCATAGCTCTCTTGAATTTTTCAAACATCTTTGGATTATTTCCTGTCAACATCAAGTCATCCACATACAAACAAACAAGGAAAATATCACCATTTTTGTTCTATTTCACATAAAGTGCATGTTCATGTGGACACTCGAAGAAGTTATTTGCTTGAAAATATTTGCCAATTCTATTATTCCAAGCACGCTTGTTTCAAGCTATAGAGAGCTTTCTTCGATTTTTGGACCATATCTTCTTGTCCTTCAACCACATAACCTAAGGGGGTTTTGGGCTGCCAAGGAAATAATCAAACGAATTATTTATAATCGGGGCAAACACCTTACCATAGTCAATGCCAACTTTTTGCTTGTATTATTTTGCAACTAATCTTGCTTTATCTCTCTCTATCTCGCCTTTTGAATTTTTTTTGGTTTTTTTTTTTACACCCACTTGACTCCAATTGTGCTTTTTCCTTTAGGTAGTGATGGCAATTCCTATGTATCATTCTTCTTGATTGCCTTTATTTTATCATCCATGGCGTCTCTCCATTTTTTTTTATTAAGAGTGGCTTCTTCAAAACCTAGAGGCACACTGTCCACGAAAAGATAAAATTGAGTTAAGTCACTTAAATTTTGTGTTACCTCATCGGTTGATTCGTACAAATCTCGAATTCTTCTAGTTCTTCGAGGTCCTTCACCTGTACGTGCTTCCCCAATTTGTGAATTTAGTGAAGGTGTTGGGGTGGAGTAATAGGCTCTATAATGTCTTCTTCTACATCAAATAAGGGATTAAAATTGTATTCTTCCTTTGCAATTTTCCATTCCCAAGTTTTCTTCATCAAACTCAACATCTCAATTATTCTGTCATTGCTTGGATTGTACAACTTGTAACCTTTAGAACTTTGAGCATAGCCAATAAAAACATACCTCTCATTATTTTCAGCCAGTTTAGTCCTTTTCTCATCCGATACATGTGCATAGGACATACCCGCAAGTGTGAAACATTTGGCTTGTAACCACTCCAAGCTTCTTTTGGTGTTTTTCCATGAACACTTTTGGTATGGCACCGGTTGGACAAATAGACTGCACAAGCAACTGCTTCAACCCAAAACTCCTTTGGCATATTTTTGCTCTTAAGAATACTCTGACATGTTGGGTAGGGTCCGTTTCTTTCTCTCGTCACCATTCTGTTGTGGTCTTGGAATTGTCAAAGGACGATGAATGCCATTTTTCTCACAGAAGTCTTTGAATTCATTAGAATTGAATTCTCCATTTCTATCGGACCAAAGAGCTTTAATTTAATATTTGCTTTGTTTCTCCACCAAAGTATTGAACTTTTTAAAAGTCTTAGACACCTCATTTCCTTCAAGAAATAAACCTAAGTTTTTTGAGAAAAATCATCAATAAAAAGGAGAAAATAATTATTCTTACCAAGCGATGATGGCTTGATAGGTTCATAAACATTTGAGTGGATCAATTTCAATGGACACTGTGCTCTTATGAAAGACTCTTTAGAAAAGCTCTTTCTTGCTTGTTTTCCAAAAAGACATCCTTCACAAAGTTGATTTGGATGATGAATGGTTGAAAGTCCCTTCACCATGCTTTCCTTGCTTATTATTTTGAGGCCATTGAAATTTATATGTCCAAATCTTATGTGCCAAAGTCAAGAAGAATCTTTAGCACAAGATTTCAAGCATCTCGGGACATCATGTTGAATATTCAACATAAACATTCTGTTCTTCATCATCGGCACCTTGGCTAACAATCTCTCATTTTCATCTTTCATAGTCGAACTTTTGTCTTTCAAGTGAATATCATAATTTTTCTCCAAAAGTTGTCCCATGCTCAAAATGTTACTTTTCATATCCGGCACATAAAACACATTAGAAATGAATTGATGACTTCCATCTTTCAAGCGTAATAAAATAGTACATTTTCCTTTTCCTTGAACTTTAGAAGAATCTCCAAAAGTGATATTTCCGCCAATGGATTCATCAGGCTCTATAAATAAATTTTTCTTTTCGCATTGCGCCGGAATCAAGATACCATTCATTATTCTCTTCACATCGCTTTTGCAATCGATAAGCAAAGTGGGATCTCCATCTTCATTCTTGCCCTCCACAAAGTTTGTTTTTTCTTCCCCGTTGTTTTAGCATTCCCAAGAATAATGCCCATATTTGTGACAAGTATAACATTAAACATTTGCTTTTTCATACCTTCCTTGATTTTGCCTCAAACTTCCTCCTCTGCCTTGTCAACGGCCTCTTTCTCGATTGAAGTGTTGGCTTTTCCCCTCAATATTTGAAGGTTGGTTGTTGCCTTGTCCGCCTCTTCCACGACCATGACCTCTTCCACGTCCTCAACTTCTTCGGGACATGCCACTTCTTTCCTCCTCTTTTAGTAAAAGCTTTGCTTGCAAAGCTTGCTCTACCGATTCTTGCTTCGGTTTTTTCAGTCATTGTTCATGGGCTTGCAAAGATCCACAAAACTCCTTAATGGTCATGGTGTCCAAATCCTTAAGACTCTTCAATGGTAACAACACATAATTGAATCGTGGATCTAACGATCGTAGAGTTTTTCCAACGAATCCTTCATGTCATCTCTATATCTCCTCATTTGGTTGACAATAGCCAAAATTCTTGAAATATAATCTGAAACAGATTCGGGATCATTCATTTGTAGGGAATCGAATTCTCTTCTTAATGTTTGGAGATGTACCTTCTTCACCTTATCAACTCCTTCAAAAGAATCTTGAAGAATATCCTATACTTCCTTGGAAGTGGTTTCTCTAGCAACTTTCTCAAACATCTTTTCATCTAAACTTTGATAGATGAGAGAGAGTGCCCTTTGATCTTTCTTCATGGTAGCTGCATCTGCATCTTCTGCTACAATACCTTGGACCACAAGTTCCCAAACATCATATGCTCCAAGCAAAGCCTTCATACAAATGCACCAATTAACATAATTTTCTTTGATGAGTGGTGGAACTTGAAATGGAGTTCAATTCATCATCTTGTTCTTCAATTATCTCCAAACACAAGCGGCTCTGATACCAATTTGTTAGAAATTGGAAAGCATAAATTCACTCAACACTCAAACTCACGAAAAAGTGGTGGAGGAAATATATGTGATTCTATTATCACTTCAACTTGACTTGATTTTCAAATGGCTAGATTACATGAGTATATATAGGATTTTCCAAACATGAACCTAGTCTAGTATATATATCAATATTTAATTGCATACTTTCCTTCTACCTAAGTACATGAATAACATCAATGGACATACACGTACTCTCTTTAATTCATGCATTAAAACATTATAGCATTAATCTAGATATTTATGGATTATTCTAGAAATGAATCTAGTTTATTAATTCAACAAATGCTTCTCATTGCTCCACATTTTTTCACATGTTAAGTTGTATTTTTGTTTTTCATTAGAATAATGGGAAATTATAGCATATAAACAAGGAAAAACACTTATTAAAGAGAACTTCAGGACATTGAAAAGCCATATAACACGATTCTAACATCCACCAATAAGTAAATTTAAGAGATCATGAGAATTGATCCTCAATAGCATCTATCTGAGATACAAAGAACATCTCAAGTAAGCCATGAGCTTCATGTATCTGTGTGATTCTTGGTAGTTATAAAAAAATCTTCAACCTCTGAGCTTATATTCTATTCTGAATAAGTTTTGTGCATGAAAAATTTGAGATTCATAACTCCTATCAAACCTAGTAAGTTATGCTCGCCTCTTCAGCTATAGTATATGAAGACTTCATCCTCAGCGTTTTGTCTCTACATAAAGTAATGCCCAAGCTGTCATCCAAATATGACATGTTTGGTAGAGAGGACTACATAAAGTTTGGTAGAGAGGACTACATAAAACTGGATAGTTATACATAACAATATTTTAAAAAAAAGGTAAAATCTTCTTCATTGTTCATTTACTGTCTAGTCTAGTCTAGTCTAAGTCCAGTCTAGTACAATGTAACAAATATACACTAACTGGCACCAAAAGCAAGGATACCTGAAAATGCCAACTATTAAAAAGAATATTAAATATTCAAAAAAGGAAATGAGAATATTAAAAAGAGAATGATAATAATAGCAGGTTGATAAATATTGATTTTTTTTATCATAGTAGTAGGATTCATAGAATGAAAGAGGAAAGAGAAATGTTGAAGAAAGAGAGAAATATAATAGATGAAAAGACTTTTTCATTTGTGAAAGTCTTTTTATGAGATTTTGTATTTGTACTTTCTGTTTAAAGGTTAGAACGTAAAGGATTTTATAAAAGTCATTTACATTTTGAATAACCGTGACTTTTTAAGACTTCCAAAAAGTTAATTTAATATCCCAAAACTTCAACTTTTCATATGTCTATAAAAGTCTATATTGAATATCCCAAAACTATGAAGTCTTAAAAAGTCTTTATTGAATGTGCTAAACATTTTAAGTTTCTAAAAGTCTAGATTGAATATACATACCCCTCAAAGTTCTGCAAACAACCTCCCTTTTTATCAGTTTCAAGTTGCATTCACAGAACATCCATTTACAGAAAAAATCTATCCTATAGCTCCTTGCACTAATATATGCACACCCCACAGATTAAGAAGCAAGTTATCCTAAGATTCTTCACACAGCCAACCCATTTCAAGACATAATTAGATGAGCTTTAAATATATCAACTGTTGCACTGGATACACTCTCTTCTACTTTCTAATGAAGCGTGTTTTAGACAACAGAAAAGCGACGATTTGTTTTTCTATAAAATTTTCCAACCCTTGTTCAGTGTTGATTCTAATAAGGAGACTGCAGCATGCCAACATATAGATGGATAACCTCAATGAAGAAAAAGCCAAAAAGTATTTAGGCCCTGTTTGAGCAAAATTATTGTAGAATGAGAATGAAAAATCTAGTCGTTATTGAGGTCCATACAAGAGATAGAAAATTTGAATTTAAATATTGATGTGATGGATAACGGTTATATTTTTCATTTTAATGAGATAATGATTTGGCTCAAACAGGGCCTTAAGGTTCATATCCAACAATATTTGTAAATCACTGCATACAATCAAATCCTGTTCAATATTTGGTTTAATTTATTGGAGGACTCCAGAAGACCAAATGCATTATTTCAGGGATATTTTTTAATGACATGAACTTGAAAAAAATAAAGATGCACGAAACAGTATAGATTAGCCATACGAGTGTGCATCTTGAATCTATAGTTTTGAAACATAACAGTTCGATCAGACCCTCCTACACTCTAAAAATTAGATTTCAATTGTTATGCCTACATACATATAAAAAGGATAGAACAATCTCATCAATTACTATTTACAGGCATTCCATAATTGTGTAAAAATCCAGATCAAAACAAGTTATCATTGTTATTTATCCAGGAGAGGATAAAATTTTCAGGAGACATCAACAGTTGCAATTTCACTCATCTTTGTAAAACCAAAGGATGAGCAATTAAAGGAGTCACAACATATAACATTATAGAAAAATCCAATTACATAAATTCATCACAATATCTAGAAAAGCTACATAAGTTAGGAGATTTACGAAGGCACTTACATTCTGCATCATACAGTGTACTCCAACCATGTCAAAACCGATGCCTGAAAGATGGAAAGTAGTTCAAGGGCAGTAAATGTGTAGGTCCTTTAAAACGAACGAAGAGAATAGACTAATGACAACTTACTTACATTTGTGATAGCTTGAATGACTGAAATATAAAAGAAAGCAAACAGAATAGGAGAAAGCAGAGAAGTGTGTGTGTTCTAAACAAAATTCTAAACCAGTAGTTACTCAAAACTAATTACAACATACAGCGCACAAAAATTATTGCAGTTTTTCTGATCAAAATCAACTGAGAAAGCATTCTGAATCCCAGATGATTTCTTTCGATGAACAAACAGAAATACCGACATAGAGATGGCAAAGGATGATTAATAGAGAAATACAACTATTTGAGATTCCAGAGCATCTTCTCTGTGGTCAAAGGTCAGTTATCTTGCCTGCAAATTATATCCAGTACCATTACTAAAATGTTGAAACTGTAATGCTCGCAAAAACACCTAACTCGTATGTCCAGATTTTTCATAATATCAGAGAGAGCAACAGAGTGCGCCAAATTAGTAAGAGAAGGATCCGAGATAAAAATTGCAGTCCATTCCAAACTATTTATTAGGAGAAAAGACTTTCAAATAGAATAAATCAACAGTCTTAGAAAAAAAGAAAAGAAATTCTAGTTACTTGTATGCCATAAAAATGTCCAAGCTCTCTTAGTTGAAATCCCGCAGTCTTTTCTTTAACACATCCATGGACTTTTTCCGGACGTTTTGCTTTGTGTTTCCTCTTGAAAGGCTTCCAAAAAGTCCATCAGGTGAATCCTTGAACTTGTCACATATAGTAGCCACCTTTTTATAATCCAAGCAATTGTAACTCTTCTCCCTTATCACAGGATTCATGAAGGTTTCAGGCTGACTGCTCAAGAGAAGGTTTACCAATTGTCTGGCTTCTATCAAGCAACCTTGGAAGCTCCCTTCACTGTATATCTCATGCAATCCAGTACTGTGAAACTTCTCATCAGCAAAAGATTCCAACATCTTTAGATCATGGTTGATACTCATGACTGCATTTGCGTTGAACCTCTTTACACTATCACTGAGAAAAGCTCCCAGAATAGAGTTTGAAATATGCTCAAAAGCGCCAATCCCAACTTTATATAAAGCATCCAACGGCAAAATTTGTTGCGCAGTGGATATAAGACTGTCAAGATACATAACAACCTCATTCACGTAGTCATTTGCATGCTGGGGTACATCTTCAGAAGTCCAATTTACATTTTCTATGAGTGACATAAACTCATCTAACTTGGAGTTTACAAGACTCAATAGAGCAAGATAAGCAGCATCCCTTGAAGTTTTAAGTACAATCTTAGTGGTTAAGCTACCTTGACGACTATCAACTGATCTGGCAGGAATCCCACATTGTTGGGCAGCATGCTGAAGAAAATAATCACATGCCCTTTCCAAAACAGCTATGTTGGCAGCAATTTGCATTGCTTGAGAGACACCGATGGTACCGCTATGTATATTATTAAGTATGACTTCATTTAGGATATCAATCAAGAGTTTGTCCAGGTACTTCCTTACGATATCAAAGAAGTTCATCTGCACCCCATAAGACAAGTAATTAACGGAGTCCTTAATAAATGATCGAACAATCCGACAGCATTCAGGTACCATAATAGAGAACGGGGCAATATATGGGAAAGCCGGCATTATATCTGATGTTTGAAGATGGAATATAAGAACATTTGTGTGGTAGTCCGACTCCTTTTTCATGACCATTTGCTCGTAAGTGTCACTGGCAAGGACATCAGCTATCTGTTGTTGACACTCAGCTAAAAGAAGCTCGTGATATTTGTCACGGCTACTGTTCAAAGTCTCGAGAATTGAGCCCACTTCATATCCGTACTTTCTAAGCGTTGCCCCAAGAAGAGTCACATAATCCTTCACAAGGAGGAGATGGCTCGCTGTATCCATATGCGAAAATTGTTCCTCCAAGATTGAAGTTATTTTAGCTGCAGCTGTTTCCCACATTGTCTCAAGCTGATTTGGTGAGAGCAGCCCACTGGCAGTCCTTAAGACCCTATCTTCAACAATAAAATAACCAGCAATTAGAGCCAAAAAGGTCTGATGGGATTCAAGGAACGGATGTGCAGAGGATATTTGCAAATCTGACTTCAGCTGCAGAAACCGGTTTTTGTAATAATAGTCACGAAACTGCTCTTGAATTCCAAGACAAGTGTGAATGTGATATGCCCGATAAAGAGGAGTGAGGTCAAATTTGAGAACAGAATTTTCATCAATTTCTTCAACATCTAAGGTGTAAGTGAAATCTCCTAAACCCAAAAAACTTTGTTCCTCTGCTTTCCTTTGACGAGCCAACATATCCTCATCCCTCTGACGAGCAGATGCAGCATATCCTATAGCAGTTTGCCCGATATCCTTAGCACTGCTCCTTATGTGAACTAGCCATTCATTAACTTCGCTGCATACCTTCTTCTCAATGTGTGACTTTATCAACGGTATTCTCTTCTCAGCAAGCATCTTGAGTGCCTTAACAGGAATATTTTGCAAATAAGTTTTCTCAATCTGATCAACAGCTTTTAAAGCCGGGTAAAACTTACCTTCTGAAATGTGGTTATTACACTTCACACAAAGATCCAAGGCGAGAACACAATTCTTTAACATCTTAATGGCTTCAGTAACATTCTTCTTAATCATATAAGATTCAAGAAGCTCTTCGAGTTTCAAAAGTAGGGCGCTCCCAACCTCTTGTAACCTAAAATTCTCACTCGCAAGCTCACTTTTTAGCTCTTCCGCATCAACTAAGACACCACGAAGTTCATCGACAGCAAGTATAAAATCCTCATAATGGAGCTTGCATAGTTCCTCAATTTCAACTTCTTTCTTTCTCACTACAATCTTTAGTTGTTGCATAAGGGCTTCCGGCTTCCCCGTCTCAAAAGCAAGTCGGACCATAGGTCCCAAATCCTCCCCATTACTGACCATAGTACTAAGAACAGAGTCTTCGCCTGTCTCGCCATTCTCCACTGCTGGTCTCATCTTGGTTTTACTCATTTTTTCTAATCAAAACCCTGTATTGATCAAAGACAAGAAACTTTACCAAATTAATACTCCTCAACATAACCAAAAATCTCAAAAACCAATAAACAGAAGATACCTGCCTACATAAAAATGCGTATCCCCAGTATTTATAAAACGTAATGCAAGCATCTAAGCGAAATTTTACCAAAAATGATATAGCGTTTAGTTGAACAGCAGTAGAAAATACAAGAAGTTGATTAAACAAAGGGGGAAAACAAGAAGACCGTAAACCCATTACTGAAAGAAACTAAAAGCAACCATTTACAGAAGATTTGTTGTACCCATTTTTAGATCCATTTTTTGCAAGTAGCGTTTCATTTATACAATTTATCAATCATTTTCATCAAAAAAAACTCATACAAACCAAACCAAAAAAAATAAAGATTGGATACTTAAACGGGTAAAAAATATAAATAAAAATATACAAGCAACACGATCATCAAGAAAGCAATTTGAGAACCGAAAAATTCAACAAGGGTTTTAAAAGATCACTCTTTTACCTGAAAGAGCAGAATCTTGATTCTTACGGTAATCAGGCACCGAGAGACCCAGAATTCTATTTCCTTTACCTAAGAAAATGTGGGATTGGATCTTCCTTTTTGGGTTATCTTCACCTTTTTCTGGATTTTTCTTTAGGTTTGAGATTTCTATATATGTATATTATTTTCGATGTTTTTTATGATTTGTCTTTCAGTGATATATAATAAGTACAGCTGGAATTAATTTCTGCTTTAATGGGGATTTTATAGCAGACATTCTTACTTGGAAGCAAAGTCGAAATCCACAGTTATGATTCAACAATCATTACTATAATTCATTAATTTTTCTGGCTTTCATTCAATAATTGTTTTTGCATTTGGTACTTTTGTGTGCTATAGCAGCCAAGATCCAGCTTCGGTACGTGCCAATTGAGTTTAACTATTTATAAATTACTAATAACCCGTGTGGTTTTTTCAAGGAGAGACTCAGACTCCAACTGGCACGAGGAGAATAGAAAAGAAAAGGAAGAGTGAAAATGAATTTGTTGATCACAATAAGTTCTTCCAAGCGATTATAATAGCACTCGATCGCTAGTTTATTACAAATTTTAATTCTATGACAAAGAAATACTTAGGGTTTGTTTATCTCCCATTTTAGAAGAAGAAATAGAGTTTTGAATAGTATTTTTTGAAAAATCTATAGTTGAAAAGTAGAGTAATTTTATTGATTTGTGTGTTGAATATTTTATTGAGTGAATATGTGGTTGAGAAAAATATTTTTTTTTTCTCTCGTGTCAGCCAAAGGCTATCACACAAAAAAAAAAATTTGTTTTTTTTT
>CAIGRS010223925.1:0-29683 GCA_903798395.1 Fraxinus floribunda | reverse complement strand
GAATCATGCTACACTCACCTAATTGTTTACATAATGTTTTACCAAGTGGACACTTGACGCCCCCCTATTGGAGGGGCGCCTGTGGGCACAGGCGCCCCTCCAATAGGGGGGCGCCAAGTGTCCACTTGGTAAAACATTATGTATAACTTTAGGTACATAAAGATTTATCCATGGAGAAAATAGTTGCATACAAGTTTAGATTCAGAAGAGTTCCATTTTTTTTAACTTTTGTGATTTTCAACTCGAGTTTTAAAATTGACTTGACATTCCGCAATTTTTCTACACTCATCTACAAACTTTCATATTATTTTATTTTATCATAAACAAATTGGACATGACGTATTAAGTCACATTCTAAACATTTGAAATGTGCATTATTGTCGACAAATGCAGATTTCTATTTTTATTTAAATCTCAATTAATGATTTTCAACTCGTATTTAGATTTGACGAGTCGACACATTTGTCTATATACCATTGTACATGTACTATTGTCTATTGATTAATACCAGATAAGCACATCATAAATGTCTGTTGTTTGCATGCTACCATGTGAAATACACTCTATATTCTTTCGATGAAATCATTTAACTTTGAAAGAGGTTGAAATAAAAAAAAAATTAAAACCAAATATTAAAAATAAAATATGTAAAGTGTCCCCCCACCCCCTTCGGCCCATGAAAATACATAGCGAAAAAAATAAAAATAAATCATACATTCCGTCGAGTGGAGTGGCAAAAGATATTATTGGATTTTCATAGCTATATCCAGCATATACACACACAATTCTCTATATATGTATCGATTTCTCTCTCTACTTTGTTTCTCATATTTCTCTTTCACAAATCAGAAATCTTTCCTCTCCTTCCTCCTCTCGCTCTCTTTCTCCTCTTCCAAGAACCATCTCTTCCTCTCCTTGTTTTTCTACCATTGTCTCTACCCTTGTCTCTTCTTTGGGTTGGTTCAAATTCATTCATTTTCTCTTCTAATCAAACCCTAGTTACATATATACACTTAACATTTGTTGAAGATGGTCCCCTCTTCTTCTTCCTCAAATCAACGAATGATTTGTTTGGAGTTTCCCATTTTTTCATGTTTAATTTTCTAAAGAAGTATTGTAAGATACCCAGAAATCTTTACGTACGTAAGCCAGTCCAAGATTCTCTTCTTACTCAAATCAACGAATGATTTGTTTGGAGTTTCCCATTTTTTATGTTCAATTTTCTAAAGACGTATTGTAAGATAACCAGAAATCTTTACGTACGTAAGCGAGGCCAAGATTCATATCATACTGCTTCTTGAAACCCAGGTGCCGGTTTTTTGTTGGTGGTGTTATTGGATTTGATTCTGTTGTGGTTTTCCCATTTTCAGAATTAATCAAGAATCAATTATGAGGCCGCTTCAACCACCGCCGGCCGCCGCAAATCGGAACCGTCAGCGGCGGCGACCCGACCTGACTCTACCTTTACCTCAACGTGACCCATCTCTTGCTGTGCCGCTTCCGCTTCCGCCCACCTCAGCCCCTGCCTCTAGCTCCGCCGCCGCCGTTTCCTCCGCCAAGCTTTCACAGCCTCTCAACTTTTCCGAGCTGGAGCGTGTGAATCGAATAGGGAGTGGCGCCGGCGGCACTGTCTATAAGGTTATCCACCGTCCCACCGGTAAGCACTACGCCCTCAAGGTGATCTATGGAAACCACGATGACTCCGTCCGCCGCCAGATCTGCAGGGAAATCGAGATCCTCCGAGACGTGGACAACCTCAACGTCGTCAAGTGCCATGACATGTATGATCACAATGGAGAAATCCAGGTCCTTCTTGAACACATGGATAAAGGGTCTCTTGAAGGCATCCACGTCCCCCACGAAGCCTCTTTATCCGATCTCACCCGCCAGATTCTCTCGGGATTGTTTTACCTCCATAAGAGAAAAATCGTTCATCGTGACATCAAGCCTTCAAATTTGCTCATAAACTCGAGGCGTATTGTGAAAATAGCTGATTTTGGCGTCTCAAGAATTTTGGCTCAAACGATGGATCCCTGCAATTCATCCGTGGGCACTATTGCTTACATGAGCCCAGAAAGAATCAACACAGATCTGAATCAGGGTCAGTACGACGGGTATGCCGGTGATATATGGAGTTTGGGCGTGAGCATTCTCGAATTCTACTTGGGCAAATTCCCGTTTGGAAGACAGGGTGATTGGGCGAGCCTTATGTGCGCCATTTGTATGTCGCAGCCGCCGGAGGCGCCGCCAACTGCGTCAAGGGAGTTTAAAGATTTCATTGCTTGCTGCCTACAGAGGGACCCTGCAAGGAGGTGGACCGCCTGGAAGCTGCTGCATCACCCTTTTATCCTGCAGTATGCTTCTCCAGGCAGTAATGGCGGAATCAGAAGCAATCAGGTGCATCAGTCTCATCAGCTACTTCCTCCACCTTCCCATTTTCCATCTTCCTGATTGTTACTTTCGGCCAATTTTTTACCTTATGAATTTTGTGGGTTGAATTCCGTAATTCTTGTGGGATATTCCATGCTGGTGGATTGTGATTTTTTTTTTTTTCATTTAGAACGGGAAATTCAAGAGGAAATGCAGGGTTGGGTTTATGTTTAGTCCAAGAAAACAATCGTCTTTTGACGGCGATGTTTAACCAAGAAAAGAAATTTCATCTTTCGAGATTAGCTAGCGCTCTACTTTTTGGTGTTGTATTTTACTCTTTTGGGTAATTAGAATAATAAATTTATTTTTAAAGGTTAATTACTTGAATTTGAATCTTAAAAGTTGCTGTGTACTGATGGACATAGAATCTTACTAATCAATGTTTTGAAACCGACCGGCCCAGAAATCGTCCAGTTACCTAAAACTGGATCTTAAAAAGCTGAGACGAACAGCCCGAACTGGGTTTTCTTCAAACAAAAGAAAAATATCGTCAAAGTTTCTTATTCATATTAATTGAAAGAGTCCTGATGTTGTAGTGGAGCCTTAAACCTGCCACGGTAAACTAGCAAGTTGCAACTTTTTCTTAAAAAGAAAAAGGAATATACGCTGCTTAGCTTTGACATCATGGAATGAACATCGTCAATTGGTAACTACTTTTATTTATGTTTACTGGGAATGAACATCGTCAATCTAGTGTACTCTTTTTTCTTTTTCCCATTATGTTAAAACAATCTACCCTAGTTGTTAACTTTAGGACTAAAGTTTTGATAGGCCTATGATGAGGTTGGGAGTGAGTAAGATTTGGTTGGTTTTTTAAGAAGATTTTTTTTTTTTTATTTTTCACCTTTGGGAAGGACATACCAATAATGTAGGAGGAACCAGAAAACATGTTGCCATACGGACATGTGATTATATGGTTAACTTGTTCTTTTTTCCTTTCCCAGTTATATCAGTGGCTGTCCGTTAGGCTTTTTTTTTTCCCTGTCACTTTATTAATTGACAGACAGGAATCATGCACTGTATTGTATATGTATGAATTAGCATCTTTCTATTATTGAGGATTTGCACATTTCTCTTTTGAGCAGATTCTACATACAGTGAATATATTCTAATAATATAAATTATGTGCAATCTTCTTATCGTAATGGCATGTAAATTTAACATGGCAGGTCTATGCTGGCTATTAACTTGGATTTGAGGCATCATAGTTTTGTCGAATAACATGTGCGTTTAAAATTAATTATCATTCTAATGAAACTCCAAAAATGAGATATTGTAACCCCTAACTGTTGGGTGAAGGTGGAAATTAGTAGGAAGTGGGATTTCATTTCATGCTACACTTGCTTTCCCAGAATTAGTGATAGTGATTTAGGGAGATGCAATCATTTCACTCAATCCTTTATCACCTGGAATTGGGCCCAAAAATCCACTTCAAGCCTACCTTGTTTGGACCTCTTTTCGAAGGATGCGGCAGTATTGGGCCCTTCCCCAATAGTGACAGAAGCATATCTATCAACTCCATAAAAATGCTCCATCTGAAACCGGAGATGCAATCACTAATCCATCCTTTAGGCATTGTTAGGCTCAACTAGAGGCCCTGTGACCCGTATCTACCATTTATTGCGTTCATGTCCCCAACCTGTGCCATCCATGTCCAAAGCTAAGGGAAACGACTCGTTGAATATTTAAAAGGTCACGTGACAGTCGGAATGAAAGGATAATATTGTCCATTTCAACTTTCATTGATTCACGCAACTTTTGGATTCTATAATTGGCCCATTACATACGGTATAGTACCAAAAGGTTAAAAGAAGGGAAAAGATTAATGTTAAAATCTCGTTCTCTACACGGTGTCGGTGGGTATTTCTTAATTTTCAATTTGTTCTTTACGCGGACGTTTGCCATATGTGAAAACTTGGCAGGATTTAACGATCCCTCTATCACACGCTAATTTTTAATTACTTCAAATTTTAGAAGACTTCACAATTTCCTTCTATTTCGAGGTTGGAAACTTGATTCAATTAATAAATGTTGAAAACATATATTTATTTACTTAAAAGTAACAAATTTTACCTAGTAGGCAAGCCTCGTTTTCGACGTGTATATTCCTATTTCAATAATACTCTTGATTATTTTCGTTTTTTTTTTTTTTCAAAATGCATTTTAGCCCTGTTTGGTACACATTAAAATTTTCATTTTCAACCATACGTTCTTCAATAAAATAATATTTTTTATCACATCAATAACCTTTCCTTCTTTTTCAATAACACATTCTCTATCAATTTATTATTTCAGAATACATTCTTTCAAAATAACGTGGCTCAAACACACCCTAACATTAACGCCGATAATTGTCTCAATTATTTAATTATCATTAATCTACATTTGATAAATTCGATTAAATAGTCTATGTTTGACTCCATTTTTTAAAAACTCATTTTCAATTAGTGATGTTAAAGTCATTTCCATTAATATAATTATCGTTTCATGTATCAGCACTTGCTAGCATCGCCACCCCTCCAATCTCAGGTTCACGCACTGCATAATCCATTATCTGTTCCTATTCCAATTACCAGAAGCTCTTGTTACAGAACCGCACTAATTTCTCTGCTCAAATGCTTCCCCAAACCAAATTCCCCACTTCTCATCTGCCCACTTCAATTTTCCCCACAACTCATTTTTTCAGGCCTTCATTTCCACCCTTAAAACCAATCACCTTGCAATTTAAGCCATTAAGAACAAACCCATGTCATAAATTTTCAATTCAGCCTTTGAAATGCTCAGTTTCTGTAGTTTCAGAGCCAACAAACTTGGAATTGACCAGCAATCCCAAGCCTTTTCCTGCTGAGATTTCGAGAACAATCATGGAATTATCTTCTGTGGGCACTTTTTCTGGTATGAGTCAAGAGGGTTGGCCTCTGGGATTTGGCGTTCGCTTTGCAGTTGACCTAGAAGGGACTCCAATTTTACGCTTGAATGAGTCCAACAGGAAACTTTTTGCGGATAAGAGGTGCAGTCTTCATGTTCAGGTTTGTGCTTCTTCACTGAATTGTACAGTTTATTTGGTGCGGAGAATTATGTATAGCCAAATTATTGTTTGTTTGAATTTCAAATTTTTGTAAGTGGAAGGAAAATAATGGATTGTGATTAAGAATTGCTTTCTACCAGCTAGAGCAATCTGGATTGCGGACGCCACAATGCACGNTTAAAAAAAAAAAAAAAAAAAAAAAAAAAAAAAAAAACCTTGTTCATGGTCTAAGAGTCTTCATTTATTTTTTAGCTCGAATTCATCGACCTGTTTTATAGTAAGTGAGATTTTATAATAGGGGCAAATGAATTCCTATGATGATCTAAGAAGAAAGAGAATTTCATTACAATAAATATGCTTGTGCAAGACCTAGGAAGTTATCAGAAGGGAATGTCCTCGTAATGTTAGGCTTGTGTTAAGGTTCAACTCTTAGTCTTTGTCCACTTCTTTAGTTATGAATGAACTCACGAGATATATGCCAATGATGGTTACACGGTTTGTTGACAATGTTTAATGTGGCAAAATCTGGTCAGTTGATTTAAAAAGGAGGTTTTGAATTTTTTTGAAACGGATGAATGTGATGATGTCAAATCATGATTGTAACAAACCTTGTCAATCATCATTGTTATGTAGCATGATTGATTCACAATGGGCGTAGTTTTACAACTGTGGGAAGATGATTAATCTTAAGTTAGAATCTTAGTCGATGACTATGTTAGTCTCTGTTACTTGTCTACTAATGCTGTGACCAGCAGAAGGTCAGATGCATTCAATAATTTTGCATTAATCAGGATTATTTGAAAAGCTTCACATCTCAGAACCAGATCATGCAGCCATTTATTTGAAAATCATTATATGTTGATTGTGGCATGGCATATTGTTAGTGCATAAATGTTGTCTTCTTCTATAGAAGCTTGTTTTCAAAAACAACATTGATCTGAGACATTTCCATGAAATTGGTAAGAATGCACTCATGTACAATATAATGTACAAGTTATTTATATTTCTCAAATGGGCATGCTGGGTTATATATACATGGATAGATAGATTTATCGGTAGATTCACACCTGAGATCTTTCTACATATAGTAGAGGTATCCACCCCTATGGCCATGTTCTATATGGAGGAATGAAATGAAAATTGTCTTTCGGAGAGATGGCTTAGTGGTTGATAGCCCTGGTCTTGAAAACTGGTGTAGTTTGATAACTCAAATGAAAACTTTTGACATAAATTGAATTCTCATTTGGTTGTTCAAGTTTCTTCTTGATAGAGGCTTCATTCAGCATGGAAGAAGCGGTTTGGAGAAGAAGTAGATGAAAATAACATATATGTAATTGATGTTGAACGGGCACTTCAGATGGATGATTTTACTGAGGTTTGTTGTATCCAACATTAGCGTTCTTTGATTTTTCATTCTTGAATGAAGCACATTGGTGTGCCTTTATTCCTTTTAATTTTTTTTTTTTCCGAAAGAAATGTACTGGTAACTATTTGTAGCTTGTAAATACTGATAAGAACGACTGCAGGATGGTACGTGGGTTACGTCATCAGAATATGCATCAGGTAACCCAGATCCACTTCGAGACTTTGCAAAGAAGATTATTGATGATATAAACACACACAATATGGAGGATGTTCATCGCTTTTGCAACATTTATGTGGATTTGGATTTCCAGGTTTGCCCCAAAACAATAATATAACCTAACATGCCTTGTTCGGTAGAGTATGTTATTTGGACAGTATTAAAGTAGAAAGAGAAGCTAACATCATGTCTATAGTAGGGTCCACTCAGTCCAATACTCTATGCAAAATATAGTGTTACCATTTTTGATCATTTAGCTCCTCGTATTAGTATTCCAGGAACAAAGATTGCAATATTTTCTTTGCAGTACCGGTTAACCTGTTCTATGTTAAAGGATTGATATGGAAGTAAAAGACATTCTTAAGGTTTGGGCCATGCACTGTTAAGTTGTGAGAAAGTGTATATTATATTATCTACAAAAGCTACAAATACCCAAGTTTTATTCTCAGTAGACTTGGTGCCAGCTTCATCAATACTTTTTCATCTATATTCTCTATTTTTCCATTTTTTGGGTTGAATTAGTAAGCGATTCTTGTTAAAATGTTTTCTCAAAATTGTTCTTGGTTTCCTGTCCTCAATTTTTTCTCCTTGCACTCACTGCACAACGTATACCTTGGTATATTTTCATTGCACATAGCTGGATTCATTTTTATCTGTTATATTCTCCATGGAATCCTTTCCTTCATACATAAGGATAAGGACCCATTAAGTGCTGAACTGAGAGGAAGCCCTATAATTGAAATATCTAAGAAAGGAGGCTCGTGTCATTCCCAATTATGTTATTCTCTAATATTGGTATTAGTGGAGGTAAAGACTCGGTGATATATAGAAAATAAGAAGTTGAAATTTGCTAATTACGGTAACCTGGCCAAACCTTGTATAGCTAACATGGCAAGGTTGAAGAAGGACTTTAAGATCCCTGAAACCAAAACCTTGGATTTGGGGTAGCACAATTTTTCAGACGAAACCCCATGCTTTAGCAGATAAAGAATTGCCAAGAGACGGATTCTACTATTTGGTGTGTACAAATGATTGAGTGGCTATGAAGCATGCTCCAGAGGAGATTGACCCTTCTCCAAGTTAGTATAGTCAGAAAGGGGAGGGCACAGCACACTGCTATACTGCATTTCTGGAGTTGGACACTTTCCCATTAACCAAAAATACTACCCTTTTCAAGATATCTATCCATCATTCCTTGAGAGTGGAACTCCATCCCATTTTGTCTTTTTAGTGATTAAGAATGTTCGTATGAATCACTTGCATATTTATCAATGTAGAATGGAACGCAGCAAAATTGTGTGCATGTTCCCAGGTGAAAGGAAATATACTCTTGAAGAAGCTTAATACGTTAATTTTGGATAGGCTTAAATCATGCAGTACTAGTACTACCCACTCAGTTCATGTTCGGTATGCTGGAACAGGACTCAAGAGCATGATGAACGAGATTTTAACGTCCTTTTCTTTTTCTAGAAGACCTTCCTTTCCTTTGTTCCTTTTGTTTACTTGAGGATGGAGAATGTTTGTTCCATAAAAAACAAGTGGAGAATCTATCTTGGGATTATATTCAATCTGCACTCATTTTTCACTGGATTCTTATTTCCGCTAAAAACCAGGTGTTGAATGCCAAGATGGTTTGGGTCGACCGGCTAGGTTTTGACATGCACCTCAGGTCTACCCAAAATGATGTATTTGAGGTCCGAATTCCTTTCCCTAGAGAAGTGACGGATGAGAAGGGCGCAAAATCATCGTTCAATGGTATGTCTCAACTTGCTTGGGAAGTGGAAAAGAATGTTCAAGTTCCAGAATTCAAAAAGGTAAAACAACTGAAGAAGATCATAGGTGGAAGACTTTAAGTCATTTCTGCAGTTGTTTTGTGTCCTCAAAATTCAGTATTTCCAACATGAAATGAACTTCATTGTTGTATTTTCCTATTTTTATTTTATTTTTTCGTGAGAAAGAGCAGAGGGTTGTTTGACCTGTGGATTCACAAGTCAATTTTGTACATCGAGACAATTTAGTACAAATTACGTTAGTGCATTTATGATATGTAGTACTGATATGACAAGATAAAAGAATGAACAAGATATTAACCTTTTTTTTTTCTTTTACCTTAACAAACATGCCATTAATGTCTAAGAAATCAAACCAACATAATCACATCATGCATAGTGAGTAGTGACCCTTATAATAAAATAACCAATTAATGAATGTAATTAATTAAGCTCCACTAGACTAAGAGATTATGCTGTTTGTACCGTTCCTCCTTGCACAATATTTTTTATTAAATGATGAAATGTGGCAAGAGTATTAGGAATGATGTAAATCAAGCATAATTGTTTAGCTAAAAATTATATTTTTGAATTTTTATTTATTTATTTGTACTAGTACTATAAAATTTTAAAGGAAAGTTTTCTATCTCAGAACAAAATAATTGTTTCAAACTTCATAATAAACTATTAAACATTACAGTATAAAACCAAAATTAAAATAAAAAAAAAATAAAAATCTAAACCCTTGGTTTCTCCAAAATACCCATACAAAACCTCCTTAATTCCTCATCAATTTCATCGGCAATTTTCTCCTCTCCAAATATCCTCAACCCTCTGCTCAACACTTTGCCCAAATACTCATCCACTGTGACACTGGAACCCCACCCACTCCTCCTCATCATCTCATAAATCCTGACCGTTGATTCTTTCCTCTCGGCATAAATCAAAGCCTTAATCAGCTTCGATAATCCCTTAATATCATCACACTGAATCCCCCCTTCCTTTTCCATATCAAGAATTAGTGCATCAATTTCATCTCTGAATCCATTCCTGGATAATGCCATAACCAGGTCGGCATAATTGCCAAAATCAGCGCTGTATTCTGATCGGACGGTTGAGAGCACTTTGAGGGCGAGAATGCAGTGGTCTTGTCGCAGGAGCTCCTTGAAGGCGGCGACGAGGTCTGATTTGATGAGGCGGGAGAGGATGTGGGTGGGGAGATTTGTCGGTTCGGTTCTGTGGGCACGTTTGAGGGCCTGGATGGCTTGAATTGCTTCGGTGCTTAGGATCCGACCTTTGAGGAGTGGGCCACGGTTGTCTCGTGGGCCACACCGTATGATGGAGAAGCGGTGGAGTCTGACGGACTCCGCCGTGGATTTAGATGCGGGTAGAAAATTAAGATTTGAGCATAAAGAGGAGGCCATCGGTTGTGGGAAGAGAGAAGAAGAAGGCAAGTGTGAAGGGATAAAATCAATCAAGTGGATTTTGGTCCACGTTGGGAGATAATATACGAAATGACATTTGTGTCCTTTCAAGTAAATGGTAAAATTATACTTTTCATCCTCTAACCTTTAAAATCGCACTCTCCACTCCCTAACATTTTAGTTCATATTTCTTGTTTAAAATCCAACGAGTTTGCAATCCATCTGCCACGAATAATTTCTTAGCCCTGTTTGGTTCAACAATAAGGTGAACTAAGCAATACTAAACGATGTTAATAATGAAGAAAAATATTACAGAAGAAACTGCTGATTACGAAGAAGCAACCAACTATTCCGTTACAACAAAAACAATAACAATTTGGAACAATCCCGCAATCAAAACTTTTTCAATCGACATCACTTCCACTGCAATATAAATAGCTGGAACCGGCTTGTCGTAACATATAACAATGGTCATCACAAATCATCAGCATTGACTGCAGTTCTAAGAACCATTTGCTCAGCCTCCAAATTTCCATTCTGCAAGGAGATAAAATATAAATTACACCGTGCAATAGGCACAAACACTCACAAATTCCTGAAATCTACATTGACACACATTTATATGTGACACGAAGAGAATACTAGTCCTTGTTTGATGGCCATTATAAAGAGAAATTGGAGGAAAATGATATGAAATAGTGATTTTTTGGAGAATGTGTGGTTAAGAACTAGGAAAAAAAGTTTAGGGTTTATGTGCAAAAATATTTTATTGTGCGAATGTAAGATTGAAAATGAATATAAGAAAATAATGAGTTTTCAAATAAAGAGCCCCAAACAGGGGCTAATTGACAACTTACCTCGTCACTCCGATTGCGTTTAGGATTTGTACCCACAGGGGTTGCTGCCTTTGAGAGGTCCCTCAAAGTTCCCTAGAATAAGCAAATTTGGACAAGGCATAAGCAGACATTACTTCACAGTTTCAACTTAAGTAAATTTTATAACTGGAGTGGTTGGAGTGGTTAGCTCATTTATTGGCTTTAGAAACTTGGTGCAATTACAAGGTAAACAAACATAAAGTAATCAACAGCAGAGCAACCAAACTTTTATGGAGTAAAGACTTGATACCATAAGTCGATGTGAGGACAGCATCATAAGAAATGAACAGGTTGACCAAATTAGCACACTAAACTTTTTGTGAAATTTTATGTTGGTCACTAATCTTCATTTTATTTTAAAATTTAAATTGGTCACTTAACTTGGACAATGCTATTATTGGGTCACTCGGTCCATGTCAGTTAGCTTGACTAACGATGACAGAGAAGGCAAAGCGAGGACGAGGATCTAGTTATTTGCAAACCGATTTTCAAGTCAGCTTTTCTGTTCGTCAAACTAACAAACATGGGCAGAAAAACAAAATCGTAATAAAATTAAGTTGTGTGACCCAAATCCCAATCAGGAAAAAACAACTTGAAACAAACGAAAGTCTTAGTGACCAACTTGAAAATCGCGAAAATGTCAGTCCCCTCTAACGTTGTTAACCTAGAAAGAAAAAAGCTCAGTGCACAAGGAAAAGATGGGATTCCTTGCTGAATCTGGATGTGTATTATACAAGGGAATGATTACTTAGTTGTCCCCTGGCACACAAGTTGATTCAATAAACGTTGTTATCTACTTCGAAGAAATTCCCTCTTAGTACAAAATCTCAGAGAAAGCAAGAATGAGAATACAGGAGGATTGTTTAAATGAAGTCTAACATCTGCACTGTGCAGTAACTATAAAACACATGCTGGGCATCTGAATTTGCACAGAAGCCTCGAAATCATAGGCAGTCAAGCACATGATTAAAGACTATTTAATGACAACTTCCCAAACTCGAATAAATAAGAAAGAAAGAAAATAAGGTGAAACTAACAAAAAGTATAGTATTAAGTACCGATTACATGCAGTGCAGAAAACTAGTACTTGGTAGAGAAGCAAAACAAAATTGCGTAACAAACAAGATACTTGAAAGAGGGAGAAGTTCATAAAATATGGTGCATACTAAAGCTAAGTACCGAAATAAACATATCTTCAAACAGCACATGTGACTTGAATATGATTAATCCCCATAATCACCTTATTAGCCCACATAAGTCCACAGGCATTACAAAGGGTTCTCGGCCCATCTGGCCCCCGTCGCATCATTGGAGTTGATTTCTCGCCAATACCACAGTGCCTACAACTGCATGGATTTCAAGGAAAACATTAATGCTCCAATACTCCTTTCGGATATGGCGCTACATAATTTTTTGAACAAATAGCACAAATCATTGCTCAGTGTTAGATACAATATAACAGGAAAAAAAGAGCTTTTCGATGCCTGCTTATTATATATATCTTTAGAATTCTTGTTGCTAGGGAACCCAACAACAAAATTGGGGTACAAATTTAAACACCAAGAGGTTAGTAATAAAGTAGTAAAAAATATTAGATTACTCGTAATATATGACTTTATAAAACAGTCCAAATCAGAGAGAAAATTTCAGGGGGGAAAAGTTAATATTAAGGGCAGTAAGTCATTGGCCAGAATGCTTAACAGAAATACAGAACTAGAATGATGAACATTTCCCAGCTACTCCCAAGAAGCTCCAAGCAACTAACAATTTGCATATCCATGTAATGATAACATTTTGAAATCCATTTGCCACGATATCGTATTTATAAAATTGCTTGCTTTCTCGTGTTCTTGCTTCTCCAAAGCATTGTGTAGTATCATAGTATCAGGCTAAAGAGGACTTCGGTACTGAGCTTTTTAGTGCTATAACATCTCAAACGCTGAGGGTCGTATAAAGTGTTCTCAATATAGCAGGTCACCAAATTACATTAGCATCAGGTGACAAATTATAACAAAATCCAATGTCAAAAGTCAAATAGTAACTTGAGTAAACATAAAGTGACAGAAAGAGAGAAGGGACTAGGGAGATATCAAGAACAAGAATACTGTATAACAAACAGGTGGCAACAGTCTGTAAAAGAGATCTAAATAAGAAAGTTGATGATGATGTGCATATGACATGTGAACTCACGAAATCTCTTGAATTTGGGATGAAGTGCCATCTGCTCCCCAGTTTTGGCTTGACTCCCAACTCGAAACTGCTGATGCAGAATCATCGTGACTGGGCTTTGAGGATGCAAATTGTCCTTTATTTCGCTGCATCCTACAATAGTTAGAAAACAATTAGAGAGAATAATCCAAAGAAAATGTGTAAGAAAAATAAACCAAGTCCGTGTAAGTGCGACTTCAAACATAATGCAGAATCTCAGGGAAAAATCTAATCTACATGCCTTAGAGCAACCTCCTTACGAACGGTATAACGAATTTTCTTCTCAAAATTCCGTTCTTTCCGCTTCTCACGGAATCTTATTAGCGAAGCCAATCTCTGAGGGACATTGAACTTCTGTGGGGAACCGGATAGACCCTGTTTTAAATGATCATCAGATGGTTCTAGATGAGACAAAATGCTGAATACAATAAGTTAATTCAAGTTATTCATACACCACTATTATGAGTGGATGCTGGAACCGGAGGAATGTTAGAAGGTACTTCACGTCCCCCGAGTAAAAGAAGTACAGCTTGAACCTGAAGGAAATCATCAAAACAACCTGAAATTTATCATCTCAAGAAGACTAAGATAAGGGTAAAAATAGGAAAACTTAAAAACTAAAACATCCCAATTTTAAAATTGATGTCTACCATCAACATAAAACACGTGAAGATGCAGAAAAATCTGCACTTTGCACATACTTTGAGACATGCATAGTCACTATAGTATAAACAACAAGCATGAAAGATGCCACTGATTTAGTTTACTTGCGTGAAGTGTCAAGGAACATACTTGTCCCGATTTTATGCTCCTTAGCAACACAATTCTTTGTCCAAATAACAACTAAGAACGTATTCATGATTCTGTTTCGTCTACAACTATTCATCTCGTGCACATCCTATAAAATTAAATTTAGAAGTCAATGCATTGGGCAGCTCACTGTGCACACTACCATACAACCATCCTGCTGGGAAGAAAGCATGTCAGCCAAAAAACCAAGTAATCACAAATAACATGATAAAAACAGGTAAGTTAACCTCTGTTTAGCACATAATAGTTAATTAAAATATACAAACAACTGAAGCATTAAATTTCTATCTCTGTAGAAGGAAGGTACCTTTTCAGGAGAGACAGAGTCGAAAACATAAACCTGGCCCTGAAAAGAGAGTGTTAGCTGATTATTATTCTCAACGCCTTGAGACACCAATGCACCATGGTTATCAGATAAATTCCCGGGATCAGCAGAGACCTCCCCATCCATACCTTCATTTTCACCATCACCACTGTTATGGCCGTGCTCTTCATGGTCCATCACATTCCCATTGCTCACTTGATGATGCAACCCAGGATGATGATGATGATCTTGCTCTTGCATATAGCCCATCAGTCCCACTTCGCTTCCATGCATACTATCCATCTTCACTTCAAACTAGTTTGAAACCTTTCCGAGAGAGAGAGATAGAGAGAACATCATAAATAGTAGCAATGCACTTAAACTTCTTGAAACAATTGTCTAATTAGCCATTTCCCTATCATTACTCGAACAATAATTAACATCCAATTCTGAAAACCTAGAAAAAGGCACATTCGCTAGGGATAAGAATGCAGCAACATTCAACTTCATGATTAATTCAACACTCACGAAACCAAAAATTAATAGAGCCTAAGCTAAAACTTACGAAGAAAATATGAAACTGAATTATGAGTAATTTAGCCAAAAAAAAAAAAGACGAGAAAAAATACCACGAAATTGGATAGATATAACGGAGAATTTGAAGGCTCGGGTTATCGGGAAATTGAGGAGTAGCAGAAAGATGGAGGAGATCGAGGGATTGGGGATCAATGGACGGTGGATATTGGACGGTAATTTGGGAAAGATGAAGATGGTGGGGCGCGACGACAGCGGGCGTTTTTCATTGATAATTGTTAGGTCCAGTCAAACTTGTCTCCACCAAAAAGAAAATTAGGGTAAGTTTATTAATCCCTATTGGAGGGATCAGCAAAATGGTCTCCAAATTCACTAAACTCTAAAAATCACTTTATTCATCGATAAACTTTACAATTTGTAATCCCGTTCATCGTTGACCTTGCGGTCCATCAATTTTTTGTCAAAATGCTAACATGGCTGCATATATGACACGCTGTCTCAACTGATTTGGCATCCACACATGCAGCCATGTGAGGTCGGTGATAAATGAAATTACAAATTACAGAGTTTAGTAATGATTGATGTGATTTTTAAAGTTCACGAATTTTGTGAAAACCTTTTCCAAAGTTCAGTGACCATTTAAATTATTATCCACGCCGTTTTCAATAAAATGATATTACGTGTAAATCTAAAATTTTTCCTTATTTTTAAAGATTTTGCTGCTTTTACATAAAAAAAAAAAGTACATAAAAGGTTATCGAAAATGATGTCAGGGAAAAGATCGGATGAAAAAATTAATTATATTTTAAATTGGCAAATTATGAAGTGCAAAATGTGGCATTGTGTAATCCGTTATATATATAGCAAGATCCATTTTTAAAACATACATCTATAATCTATTAATTATCACATTAAGTGAGAATAATTTTTTAGACGATTATAATTTTAGGGTGTGTTTGAGCCATATTATTTTGGAAGAATGTATTCTAGAATAGTAGATGGGTAATTGGCACAAAACATCTCTACCTTTGACGGGTTTTGTGCAAAACGTCCATACCTTTCGTTTTTTTATGTAGAATGTCCCCACCTTTCACAATTTTAGCGCAGAACGTCTTTTTCCTCAATTTTTGACCATTTTACCCTCCAAATTAAATAAAACAAAAAATAAAAGAAAAGAAAAATAAAGAATAAATTGCAGTCTTACTCTTAGACTTTTCTAAAAATGTAAATGAGTCCAAAACTTATAAAAATATTAAAAAGAACCAAAAAATCGTCGAGAGCTCCTAGCTGCCGGTAATGAACCCAATTTCCACCTCATTCCGGCCACCAAAACTGTCGGTTATCACTACCAACTTAATCTCCTCAACATTCTCTACAATTTCCACCCAAGAACTCCCCATTTCATCCACTTATACGCCTAAAATCATGCATCAAAACCAGCAAATCGAAATTCTGCAACTTGTCGAAAATCTCTCTTCCGGCCACCGTCTTGGTCGCGGACCACCACAAACTGTCTGCCCCAGGTCCATGCGACATAGAATATGACCCCAATTTCCTTCAAACAACAATAATTGCCCACATTGTGAAGAAGCTCAAGGACTCAGATTCACCTTTCCCTGCGTTTCAAAAGCTCTGCCCGAGGGTCTGCAAATACTTGAATAGTCCCAAGAATGAATGTGAAGTGAATGGGCTTTTTTGAACTAATTTGTATTTTAAAAAAAGTTTAGGAACATATTGCAATTTTCTTTATTTTTTTTTCTTTTCTTTTTGTTTTATTTAATTTGGAGGGCAAAATGGTCAAAAATTGGGGAAAATGACGTTCTGCGCCAAAAATGTGAAAGGTTGGGATGTTCTGTGTCAAAAAACGAAAGATATGGACGTTTTGCACAAAACCCCTCAAAGGTAGGGACGTTTTGCGCCAATTACTCATAGTAGATTGATGGAGCATATGGTTGAAAAAGAAGAAAAAATTATTGATGTGAAGAAAAATATTATTTTATTGAAAAATGTGTGGTTAAAAATAAGTAGAAGAATGAAAATGAAAATTTTAATGTGTATCAAACATGAGCCTAATACAAATGAGGTTGAGAAATAAAGAATTTTGAAATAAAGAGAGTTAGGTTTGTTTAACAAACATTAAAATATATATTTTTTAAAATTCATTTTCAACAACATTTTTACAATAAAATATTTTATACATAAACTCAATTTTTTAAATACTTTTTAACCATACATTCTCCTAAAAATCATTATTTCAAAACTCTATGTTCTCAAAAAACGCATTTTAATGACTGTCAAATGGGGGCTAATTTCAATTTTTAAGATAAATAATTTGTTTACTAATTAGAGCAAAATAAAAATAATAACTTGCTCGTAACGTAGGAGTAATTTCTAGTTTATATCAAGGTAAGTAATTTTTTTATGAGTAAAAAAAAGGTAAAATATTTTAAACAATTTTATCAAAAATCAAAACCAAATGAACTACCCAAACTATCAAGAATTCATATAAAAATTATATGATTAAATGTAAAAAATCGAAATTTTAAAATTGTTTAAAAGCATGTCAAAACTAGCGAGCTCTCACCAATCCCAACCTCAAAATATGATTTTCATATTTCTAATTTTCAGCCTAAGTTCAATTAATTAAACAAACCTAAATTTTACCCCAAACTTATTCTACCGTAATGTCATTTCTATTATTTTTGGAGAAATCGAATTGGATGTGTGTCTTTACTATTTTGAGCTCGCCATCATCCCCTTGTAATTTTAACAACCAATTTTATGAAGAATTCAACAAAGAGAGGTGTAAAGGATATCACGGAATTGGACTACGTTATTTTGTAAAATTTAAAATTGAATATGTAATTAGTTGAATTAATGTAGCGTTGTTGTAAATATTTAAAAAATTAGTTATTGTACGAAACCTGTTAACCTAATGGAACCGGGCCAAATGAACGGAACCGAACTCGAACGGTTTCATAATTAAATTTAGATTCAACGATTCCACTTACTAAATACCCAAAAAATCGGGTTTGATTTATTTTAAGGAGAATCGAACCGAACCAAACTATGTCCAACTCTAGAATTTAGTTGCTTTTAAGCTTTACCAAAGCCCTCGATTGGCTGATATTTTATTTTCCTTTGTCTGGTTCGCAATTGCACTTTTTTTTTTTTTTTTTTGGAATATGTAAATGAGCTCCGAAATTAGAAGTATTGTTTTATTTCACACTATGGTAGAGTCACATTACATATAAATGATACAAAATTCTGTTTGTGATCACATTTAGAGATGGTTACATATTTTTACTTAAAAAAGTAAATACTATTTTTGACTGAAGCGTATGAGTTATTTTCAAAATAAAATGACTTGCTTATTTCTAAATTTAATTCAAAAAAACAATCATTTTAAATATTTTCTTATGAGAAAAGGATAGTGGAAAATAAAATTATACAACAGTATAGCTCTTCTTGTTCCAATATAGGATTCTAAGAGGGAAATCAGACTCCTAACAAACAATTTGAAAATAGAAAATCAACAAAACACTTCATTTCATTTCATTTCTAGTTCTGTACATAATTTTGGGTTTGTAGCAAGTCGAGAGAAAAACTTTCGAAGCTTAATACCTTGAATTCTTTTGCTAATAACATCGATGTCTCCCCAGGTCGAACACAAATCTCCATAGGCATTTTGAATTCTTGTGCTATCGTTCATTCTTCCGCCGTCACACCATTTTCCTGGCACTACCCCTTCTTTAGGACGCTTTAGAACATAGTTGTCAATTTCTAACATGATTGGATCATTTTCTCTCAATGGCCTAGCAAAAATTGCTCGACTAGATAATTCATTGTAACTCGACATGTTTATTTCACCATGTTCAACTTCAATAGCAATGTCCTTTATAATGTACCTTAAATCAGTGTTAATAGTCGTGTTCAAAAATTCCGGTGTGTTGCAGAGGATTGTGTGGAAATAGGATTCAAGTGGGAAAAGTGAATTTGTTAAGTACATTAATAGTTTTCTAGGAAGATTGTCCCATCCATTCACACAATGGTCTATCAATGCCCTGCTTAATATCATCCATGGGGAACCTAATTATTCAAAACAAAACCAAAATAAGTAGAAAGTAAGGTTTGTTAATAAAAAAGTAACTTTAATTAAAAATTATGTTTCACATAATAAGTAACCTCCATATAATTGAAATGCCTCTGGTATTTCTCTAGTCTCTACAGCATAGAGCATGTCACTCTTCTCCTGGAGATAGAGATTGCTGTCTACGACAATCTTGCCAACATCATGTCTCCTGCACAAATACATGCATTTCCCAACATAAATGTATGGTAAACGAAAGAGGTTAGAGTAATATTAGATAATTTAAGGTGCCCCTAAAACTATCTAGGTCTAGGACAAGTCGTGCCTTCGAGCTATACAATTTTTTACTTAAATTTTTGTCAATGGTATATCCCACGATGAAATAAATACACACATATGGGTTTGTGTTTCTCTTAATAAGGTTAACTTATTAAGATGGACACTCAACCTTTAATATAGTGTCTAAGTTCATTAAATTTAAACGAGTAATTGGATCCAAATAATACTCGAACAAGTACAGAGATTTCGAGATTGGTAAAACTCAAACAAGCCTATCATAAGGTACCCAAGTCTTAATAGTTTAGATGCCCGTAGGTGCCAATATTCTGTCTTGATTGATAAGGAAAACAACAAAAAAGGCCTTCTTTAATACATAAAAAGGATTCTTGGAACAACCTCAGATTTTTAGTCAGCCCTGCATGTTGTTGTCCTAAACATATTTTACCATAAATTGGCTAATTCAGCCATCTTAAACAGTCATATGATGTGTCAAAAGACTCCCAAGAAGGAAAAGAAAATTGTTATAGAAGTGGCTTTTTTCTTACTTCTTCCAGGCAGTGCTGTTTGTGTAATGCACGAAATTGAGATCTCTAGGCAAGTACTTCAAAGCATAGAGGATATCTGCACAGAATAGAGGAAATTTTCGAATGATAACATATGTAACGTGTTTGGCTTGGAAGATTGAACAGCACTCGACCTTGCTATGAAAGAAAAATAAGCTAAAAAATTTAATTATAAGCTGAAAAGGCAGAGCATTCACTTTACCATCTTGAGTAAAGAGTGGATAGTCTGCAGTGCTTAATGTAATAAACCAGTCCCAAGTTGTACAAAGTTTAAGAAGCAGAGAGCCGGCATGAAGCATCGCAGCAAGGGCCGACACCCCCATTGGGTCGACAGGATTACTTTTTCCTACAACATTAACATTCCCAAATGCACGAAAAACCTTTTCCGAGTGCACAGAAAGGGCTAATTCCATCATTTCTTGGTCGGACGAAGAAGAATCAAGGTGCAAAAGGTACTGATTTCTTGGATGATAAACAGCTTTTAATAACCTCAAGATTCTTTTCCCGTCTCCATTTGAGCAAAATATCCAATAAGCTAGGATTGGAGGATCATCAGGGCCTTTCCTTGGAATTCTTACAGGCTGTTGAAAACTCGTACTAGGAAATCTATCATCAGTTTCAGATAGTTGTGTCCATATTACTAAAAACATAAGAGCCCCAGCAAGGCTTAGAAGCCAAAATCGAATTCCACAAAGCGATGGAATCTTTTTCGATATCCTCATCTGTTAGAACTAAAATACATCGATTTGATACTACACTGCGAAATTAGGCCTTCTATGAAGGCTAAACAAACAGGAAACAAATGGATCGAAAGAGTTTTTTTCTCTTGAGGGTAACAGATCCAGTGGAGACGGAGTAGGGGCCGTGGGGCTGTAAGATGAAGTATGCATGATTTTCACCAAATTAACATAGGACAGGTACTATGATACCTAAGAAACTGATTTTCTTGGATCAAAAAGCAACAAGTAGATTAAACGATCGGTTTGCAGATTCAATCCTGATCGTTAACCTGTCGAATGCGAATCTTGAGGAACTCTTTTAACTTGCTGAAGAATTTAGAAAGCTTATTGACAAATGATTGGAAAAAATGATTGGAAAAAATATGTTAAGATTGAGGAATAAAAATGTTAAAAGACCCAAAAAACAAGAAAGGGGTTAATGTGAACAAATAAGAGAATGAAGAAAATAAGGAATGGGAGATGTTCAGTTGGCAAACTTCCAAATAAAAGTTTGAAAATCTTAAGCTGGAAGCAAATGACAACAACCAAAAAAAAGTTGATTATTCCAAAGAATTTTGGTAAACAAGAATTTTCAATGTTTGCAGGCCTTGTACCTATAAACTAGAGACAGGTGGATTCATAATTGGTTTTATTTAGTTGGGGTGGGGCATTATTCTTGAGATCGCTTAAAAAAAAAAAAATCATTATAGAGGAAAACAGTTCAAATATACACATCTATATGAAGTTATAAGCATGTTTCAAAAGTGTAATTTGTAACTGTGTCGTAAATAGATCAAAATGAGTTACTTTAAAATGTGTTGATAAAAAGTAATTTTAACGTTACAAACAAGAGACAAACATAGGCTATGCTTATCTTTGCTACCTACACTAATGGAAAGATACACGCCAAGTTATGAATTTAAAGATTTTTGGCCATTGAAAATCAATCGTATAATTATAATGAAATGTTAGAATAAAAGATGGGCTAGTTATTTGAATAATAAATTAAAAACTACATACCAATTTTCTTTACTTTAAAGAACTTACTTTTCCTTGTTATTTTATTCAATAAGTTGTGGAGTCAATTTACGACTTTTTAATCTTGAATTGATTATTTATTAGTTATTACATTAGTCACAATAATTTATTTACATACAGGGTTATTTGATAAAGTTTTTGATGAAATTTTTGATAAAATTTGATTAAATATGTCATTAAAAATTAAAAAATTTATGGATCTAACGAAATATATGAATTAATTTTAATTTTAATTTTTATGTCCCTGTTTGGTACGCATTAAAATTTTCATTTTCATTCTTCTACTCATTTTCAACTACATATTCTTCCATAAAATAATATTTTCCATCACATCAATGATTTTTCCTTCTTTTTCAACCACACATTTTTCATCAATCTAGTATTCCAGAATACATTTTTCCAAAATAATGTGGTTCAAACACACCCTTACTCTTTTAGATCGATTGATATTGAATACCAAAATATCGAACAGTAACACTCCAAAATAATTTAAATATTATTTCGTGGCTCAAACACACTCTTAGCAACTTTTAACTTTTGAGTTATACCAAATAAGCACTCATTAACAACATTACAGGGCCTAAAAGGCCGATATAATTTGGGCAGGAATGAGTTGAGCCCAGTTAATTTCAACTAAATAAACCGACTCCAGAGTCCGTTACCTTCAGAAAACCTTAGCTTAATCCCCACGAAGCAAAAACCTCTCCTCGCAAAACCCTTTTACAATTTTCCTCGATAAAGGGGAAATTTTTTTCGTTCCTTACACAAAAATTTCTTCAAATTCCACTGCGTTTAAGTTCATAGAGTTTATACAAACACAAACATTGCGTAAATGGCTTCTTTTTGTGCGTATTCCGTTGTGCGTATTCCGCCACGGAAGCTCTTTTGAGCTCCGTCCGTATGCCCAAATTTCCACAGGATTCTTCAGCAGCAATTCATTCTATCAAAATAACAAGCAATAAGCATTGTGGGTGTGTACGAATCGTTCTGGGTTTTCATAAAACGATGTCGTTAGTTAGAGGGTCTCAAGTTCTGGCGATGGCACGTGAAATATCTGAGGATGGCGGTGCAGAAGAAGACTTCCTTTTGAATAATCATAAAGGTGGATTTAGTTTAGTTTCTGAAGAGACTCTATTTTCATCTCAGGTATGACAAAAAAATCAACAATTGTTCTTGCTTTTTTTTTTTTTTTTTTTTTTTTTTTTTTTTTTTTTTTTTTTTTCTTTTTAGTGTTTAATTTCTACTTGGATTGGGATAGATGCAATTTTACTTATTTCTGATGCCGGAATTTTGTGGGGAAACTTGTAGTATTGGTACTAATGGAGTGATGAACAAATAAATCGAACAAATAAGATTAGCCTGACATGCTATGAATCAACTAGAATAAATGTTACAATTAATTTGTACTTACTAGAGCGGAGTGTATAATTTGCGTATGTTTGAAATTTTTGTGCAAGTTCACAGATGGCATCCATCATTTAATTTGGCGCAGCACGCTCCTTGACTTATGTTTATATTTGTTTGTAAATACAAAACATTATCTAATCCTATTTGCTTAATTTTTTTAAGAGAATAATTTATCACTTTTTAGTCTTATGAAATCTGTTAGAAAATTTATGATTATAATTATGATTATAATATGTCTGCATGGGATTGGGGCCTTTAATTTGGAACTAAAAATGATGTGATTGAAACTGGGATTCAATTTTCATAATTTTCCTGTTTGAAGATATAAATTCCAAGCTGCAATACATAAAATACGACCCTATTAGTCATAAGTGTGCAAAAACAGCTTGTTTGTCTCACTTAGCGTAAATGCAGATATTAAGAGAGTCTTTTTTCTGCTGGTAGCTATTCTATGCTTCTGTTTACGGAGCATAAATGTTTTTATTCTTATGCAATGCTCATCATGGTAAATTAGAATTTCTTTCTGGATATAGTCCATCAATGGATTTTTCAAATGGCTACTTCGGCTTTGTTGTGATGGCCTCTCTCATATTCTGAAGGGTAATACAGATACCAACCAAAGTGCCGAAAAGAAAATAGAAAGCACGTCAAATATGAAGCCACCGACTCTCATGCCGTCACATGGAAGCACGACTGGGGGTGGTACAAGGGCTGGTCTTTTCAGAACCCCAATATCTGGGGGAGTACAGAATGCAACTTCTGCTCATGGCTTGCCCAGGCCAGCCTTAGCGGTTCGAAACTTAATGGAGCAGGCAAAATTCTTACTTGTTTATAAACTTTTGTTCATCTTCATTAATTAATACTCCTAGCAGCTGGAATTTATTGAAAGGAGCTTCTAATATGATTTCTCCTCAGTATTTATGTTTTTTGTTCTGCATTCAAATAAATGTAGGCTAGGTTTGCTCACTTGTGTACCATGATGTCTCAAATGCACCACCGGAGGAATGGTTATCCATTTGGTTCACTCGTAGATTTTGTTCAAGATCCTATGGGACGTAAGTTGCATTATTTGCTCTCTTGTTTATTACAGGATAGTCTTTTTTTTTTTTTTTTTTGTTTCCCTCCCTCTTTAGTTTTATAATAATGGTTCGATTAGCTCTCAGGAAGTAAACAAGACATTAGCTATGTATTTGGCCTTTAAACACAATAAGCGGTCTCCTTTGTATGGCTAGAAGTATATAAATGCCAAAGCTTCTGTGACTCGATGGTTATGGGAAGAGATATGTCCGTCCAACTATCGTTCTATTAATCTCCCTATTGCAGTTTCCCATAACACTCCCTGCATTTTAAATTGAGAGCATCGAATTTTCTTTTTTATTGTCCCAAATAGTCCACTTTCCTAAACCAGATATCCTTTCGCTATTCTTTCTCAAATTCCCGTTAAAAAAAATTGTTCTCCTCTTTTACTTCTCCTATATTCAAATTCAATGATTTATTGCCCACATATCACTTTTTCATATATAAAGGGGTAGCCAGGTAGAAATGCAAAAAGTTTATTAAAAAAAAAAAATACTACACAGCAGAGAAACTTTTCCACTTCTGCCAAGATAATTTTGCCAAGTCAAACGAGATTTATTAGTGTCATGTGTCATAACTTTAATATTTGGTCTTTCAGATCCAATATTCTCACTTTCACCATTGGCCATACACACCCGAAATTTGATAGCCAATCCGAGGTGCACTGTAGTAGTACAGGTTAGCAATTCAAAGTTTGCTTTACCTTTTTTTTTTTTTTTTGGGTGCTTCTCTATCAATGGATTACATTAACCTGCATAATTCATAGATTCCAGGATGGGATAGCTTATCAAATGCAAGGGTAACAATTTTTGGCGATGTCTACCCCCTTCCAGATGACCTGCAGGTGACTGCCTTTCTCATCTTCTATGAGATTTAAGAATGAATCAATAGATCTGAGCATGTTTGGTTTCTCTTTAAAAAGTTCACTTATATGTAAATAAGTTATAAAATAAATAATTTTTATTGTTTGTCGAAGTTAGAAAATAAGTTGCTCTAATATAAGAGTTACTCTTTCTCCCAAAATAAGTGTTTCTTTACTTAATAACATATTCAAACTGATCTGGGAACGAATGTAACTTTTACTGTTCATAAGCTTAAGCCAAACATGTATTGCCCCAGTCCAATCATGTTGCGTTTGGATAATAGATATAGGATCCAGAATTGCCAAATGTACTGTCAATATTGAGTTTCTAGGGTGTGTTTGATCTACATTATTTTGTAAGAATGTATTCTGGAATAGTAGATTGATGAATAATGTGTGGTTGAAAAAGAAGGAAAAGTAATTGATGTGATGTAAAATAATATTTTATTGAAGAATGTGTGGTTGAAAATGAGTAGAAGAATGAGAATGAAAAAAATAATGTGCACCAAACAGGGGCCTAATGTATAAATTATGTCTCTTAACTGTATAGTTATAAACTAGATATTAATGGATATAATAAATCTGGAACGTTGATTATGCCTTGCTGCACCACCAGGAATGGGCTCATAAACAGCACATAGCAAAGCATCATCAAGGGCCTTCTCAACAATGGGGAAACTTCTACTACTTCAGGATGCAGAATATAAGGTTAGCTCTTTTTATTTTAAAATCTACACTTCATCACAATTTTAACAAAATCCAAATCCACTCATATTGCGAATCTCATTAAGTTTTTAAGTAAATCTTAACGGTTTCCCTAAATTTGTACTGGCTAAATACGTTGTGTAGTGCTATTTTAGTTCCTAAAAGACAAATGCATTCTTTGAGTGGAAATTATAAGGGTTGATATCTTACTGACAGCGATATATATTTCATTGGAGGCTTTGGAACTGTTGCTTGGATTGATGTTAAAGAATATGAAGCCATTCAACCTGATAAGATTGCAGTCGACGGGGGTGAACAGAATCTCAAGGTTTGTTTTTTTGCTGTCTTTATACTTTGCATAACACAACCTATACTTCAATTAATTCAATTTGCTACTTTGTGATGCTATTTATACAAGGTACCTTTAGTAAGTAACTAGTTATGCACTTTGTTTCACTTGTAAACATATGTGGCAAGTTTGATAGGTGAATTAGATTGTCTTGGATGGTAATGAATTGAAACGAAGCTAAATTTTGTTTATTGCACTGTCTAATTACGATGCACTTATGGTTTGTTTGGCAAGGTAGACTATATAGTATTAAATAAGTTAAAATCTTGTTTATTATGCTATCAAGTCCTATCCACTACCCTGTATCAAACATACCCTTATAGCATATTTGGCGAGGAGGATCGAATAGGATTGGTCTTTATTAGAAAAGAAAAAAATTCAAGTCTTGTCAATCGTGTCGTCAATGTCAAGTATTGTACACAGTACACTGAACATGCTATTAGTGTTCATGTTTAATTAAATCTGATTGCATACTTTTTTTCCCCCATAGGAACTTAATGCAATCTTTTCGAAGCCCTTGAAAGAGCTTTTGTCCAAGGACGCTGATGTAGACGATGCTGCTCTTATATCGATAGACAGCAAAGGGACTGATATTCGTGTCCGTCAAGGTGCACAGGTATACTGCTTCGACAAACATCGGTTTCCCCTTCTGCCATTCTTTTCTTATCTTTTTTTGATGTCTAATAGTAACTTCTCTCGTGTGCAGTATAACGTACAAAGAATTTCATTCGAAGATGTGCATTCTGTTGAGACACTAGAAGAAGCTAAGAAAGCTCTTTCAACTCTAATAGATCGAGGCCAGGTTCACAATTTGCAAAAATAAGTTGCAAGTTCTTTTATCGTTTTTATCTTATGGAGACTTCATCACGGGTGAACACCACGTGAATGCAAGTTTGTAGAATTATGCACTTGAATAATATCAAGTTGTGAATAAGTAACATCATAAAGTTATAGGCATCTGTCTTTTAAGTTTTGGAGTGGGATTATGACCACATCTTTTTGATATCTTCTTTTGGGAATGTTTTTAACTCGTTCCCCACTGTCTGTCCTAACAGAATTATGGTATTTACTATGTACTTCAAATTGATGGTCTCGTTGGGTGAGGAATGGAAACATGGATGTTCGTTTTTTGGCAGTAAAAATTTCCTTGAACCGACTGGTTGGCACTATGAACGTTTGGTGGTCATATCTTGATCTTCTTAGTAAAACTCTACTAAATTTCTTCATCTTGCATTAACTTTATCGGACGATACCTAATCATTCAGCAAGAAAGCGTTTGGGAGCTCTTAGGAGCAACTGGTAGAGCTCAAGAAACAGTTAATTCAAATCCTCCAAAACTCTCAGGCTACACGTACTCGTGAGTGCACACAGAGATGCATGATATGCAAAATGGGCACGAATCTCCACAAGCATCACTTTTGCCAATCAGTGTAGGACCGGGCTAATGCAGAGAGATGCATGATATGCAAAATGGGTACGAATCTCCACCAGCATCACTTTTGTCAATCAGTGTAGGATCGGGCTATCACAAGCAGTGTTCTAAAAAGTGTAAAGCGTGGCTATGCATGGAGACTAAGTTTCAATCTTTATGAGCCTAGGTGAAATTTAGGAGTAAAAAAACGTTTTTTTATTTTAAATTTTTAATCATTGTAAAAAAATTCAATAATTCAAATAATACATACCAAACATCTAAAATTATAAAATATTGTATTTACTTAATAATTCCTACATAAAGATAAGTTTCAAAATCATAATTACATAACGTATAACTTGTAGCTTAAATCTTATCTAATCTAACTCTTTATCGGACTCCAATTCAATATCTTCTTTTTAATCTAATTCGCCATCCGTATCGTCCGATACAAAATCATCATTCTTGGGCTCCCTTATTTCATTTTGATCATTTCTTGACTCTTGTCTGGAATAGTAAAATTTACAGTACAATAAATATATTTGCCAAATTCCAAAACATTTGATTGATGGAAGGGAAAATCACAATAAAAATAAAATAAAATTATAAGTAAAATTTATTGAGAGTCTATAAAATACCGAGAATCACATGCCCCAAAATTACAAATACAATTTAAAGTATAATAATCGCTTACTATTATACATACCTGATAATCAAATCAGTGTGGTGTACGGAGAAATTGAGAAGTTTTGCGCCGTTCTTCCTTTTTTTTTCCGTCCTTCCGTCTTCTCAATTCTTTGGAGTTTGTAGTTTTTGAAGTTGAAGGGATAGTGGGCTATTGAATTTTGGTTGTGGGTTTTATTTTAAAAAAAGAAAAAAAAGAAAAAATTGGGCTCCCTTAAAAACTGGACCTAAGGTTGTGCCTAGACGCGCCTAGTAACGCCTAGGTGAGCATTAAGAGGTCACATTGTCGTTGACCGCTTAATTCCCGCTTAGGCTCAAAGCGAAGCATTTTTATCACGAGCGCCTAAACGAAGCGTATGTGCGCTTTTTAGAACACTAATCACAAGAACTCCTTCTCGTTGTTCCCTTCTCTGTACCTGCCCTTTTCATCGCCTTGTCCAAGTGGGCAGTTATTTATACCAGCAGGAGCACACTGTTTTTTTATTTGATCAAAGAGACTTCTGAACGTTGCGTCTTAAAGACGTGTAAGTTCTATCAACATGCTATTTCATTTTCCGTTGCATTCTTATCCATCTAATAGCAAGGTTGCATTCTTATCCATCTAATAGCAAGGTTACAAAATCGTAGTTCAAGGTCCTTTCTTTTCCAGAGAGACGATATATGATGCCAAAACACAATATTATGTTTGGTAAAGCTTTTTCAAGCTCATAAGCTAGTCAAACATCATTTTTTTTTCCCCAAAAATTTCATTAGATTCACATCTTTTATCCTCACATCTTGTAACAATATTTTATAATCTACAAAAAGTTTTACCAAACATAAACTTGACTGAAACTTCTACATAGATTAGATACCATACCATGCCTCGCTACTGGGTTCATTTTCCTTTACAGTTGTCATCCATTCTTGTGAATGGATTCCTAGCATACAAAGAATGGCAATTCATTCGAGAAATTCCTTTATCTGTATCTATGTTTGAAAATATTTGGATTTTGAAAACCCGAAGAGATTCTTGCTGTCCTTTCAGTAGCATTGCATGAATTTTGAACAATTCTGAATGCTTCTTGAACTGTTGAATGCTCTCAAACAAAATGAAAGTGGCATTCCAGTGGATTGTATATTCTTATCCTAGAAATCCAAGATTCATGAATTTCTCACTTTAAGAAATAGCGTTTCTCACACTTCCTGTGACTGAAAATTTATCCCAGGTAGCTACCACAAAGTTGTGAAATAGTGAAGCCTTTGTTTACTTTGCAGTGTTATGGTTTGTGGCATTTTGTGAAATGCAGGTTACAGTGGTTTCTATCAAATGTTGCGCCTCGTTACTTCATCAAGACCATGAATACGAGCAACTGAGACAACAAGTTTAGATGAAAATCAAGAAATACTAGTTGGTGGCAGCCTCGTTAAGAGTCTCCAATATGTCCTAGTCCAGAATCCAAAGGGAAAAGTAATCCCGTGTTAATGCAGCTCCATTAAGACTATGACACGATATTAACATACTATTGTTAAGTAGTGTTCTAAAATGCGTAATG
>CAIGRS010223889.1:0-11952 GCA_903798395.1 Fraxinus floribunda | reverse complement strand
GTTTTGATGTTGAAAAATGCTATTCATCCCCAGTGGGGATGAATCCCCAGTCTATGTGGCTGCATGTGAGTGGTTAAATGATAGGTGAAATTAAATGACTTATTTAATTTCACCTATCATTTAATGCCACATTAACCGCCACATAGACCGGTGCTCAACCCCAGTGGGGATGAATAGCATTGCTCTTAAAATATGTCTCCTTTCATTGCCTTGACAACAATCATTTACGAGGTGATGATGCCGCATTTCATCGCTCTGTTGAATGTCACTTCAAAATCGTCAAGGACATTGCTCAATGCCTCATCGAAAATCATCTCTGGTGTAACTTAACTCACTACAAACTCGTCACCTCTTCTATTTGAAGCAATAATGATAGACCCAACTCTCAATGGGCCTCCGAGGTCCAAAGTGGTTGGGATTTGAATCCTGAAATCTCGTGCAAGTTATAATCTGACTCATTGAGCTACGTATAATTTGATTGACATGACACTTTTTGCAAGAGCGATTTAGAGTACACCTTTCGTATGGTATGGGATAGTGTATTACATGCGAGTCATTGAGGTGGGGCCACATGTCAAACACTCAAAAAGCCTCATTTCATCCTTGCATACAAATAATAACACTTTAAGTGTCATTGTAAAGGTAATCATTAATTGGTACTTCTCACTTTTGAAATATAAAATCTCTATATGCTTAATCTATTTTTTCGTGTCTTTATCATGCATGTTTCCCACCTTTGCTTAAAGAATCCTCGCTTTGTGCTTCTACCCCACGATTAAATGTACAAGTAATATATGTGTGAGATGACAGTGATGGATACCGGTTGACGAGTTAGGTCCAATTAGATTCGAATGTCAACAAAAAATACACTCTTATTTTTCTAATATTTCGTTTATTATGGCCGTTGTACTCATTGAATGATTCCATCAACAAATGCCATCACATTTTTATCAATTTGACAGTGTTTTTTTAGACGGAATCCATTAGTACTCTCAAAGGCTGAGAAGGTTAACGCCATTTTTTCTCAATATCTTATTCTCCTTCTTCTTTTTTTTTAATGGGAGCAAAAGTCAAAAGGGTAATATTGACAATACATATCGAAGCATCTGGATGTGTCCGCAACCAACCTATAAAGAGGAATAGAGAGAGAGAGAAGTGGACATTTATATAGGGTCCCAGAAGAAGTTAGAGATTTGAGACTTTGTTATGTCATTTTCAATTTATAGTTATGGGCTGGAACTGCATGTGGGACTGTGATTTCAGTAAAATAGCAACTCTTGGCGGGTCCTTATTCTCGACCTTTAAAGGCCCATACGACTTCTGCCCCTAGTCTCGCAGCCCATCTACCTTACTTTTATATACGCTCCGTGAGATGATTTGTCAAAAAATCTTATGAATAAGAGCATGCTACTGTAACAGGTTGGGGACCTTGGACCTCCAATAGGGGCACCACTTGGCGACTCTAGTTTTGGGTTGGTCCCCAACACTGTCACAATAGCTTTTTTTTTATGAATAATATTGTATTCACATTTAGTATTGTATATAGACTAACAGAGTAAGTCCCTATTTGAATCATGTTATAATTTTCATTTTCATTCTTCTACTCATTTTTAATTACGCATTCTTCAATAAAATAATATTTTCAATCACATCATAGCTTTTCCTTCTTTTTCAACCACATATTCATCATCATATCACACAAAAATATACATTCTTTCCATTTTAATGTGCATCAAATGTGGCTAAATCGATAAAACCAATATGATGGTGACAATGTTCATTTTTTGAGAAGGGCTTCAGTTACGGCCATTAGGGGGCCGTAAATTTACAGCCCCCTCTAATTACTGTACAAACAACTTTTTTCTTATTTTTTACACGTTCATGATGACAAGTCATGAGAATAAACGCTTTCTTATTTTACTCGTAACAATAAAATATTTTGTCACATATCTATAGTATATGGACTCAATTCGAAGAATGTACCAAATTTTCTAAAAATAATTTGCTTTGCCTCGTGCAAGTGTATCTGCGAGAGTCTACTTGTGTGGATTTAGTGACTAGTCTTCTTTCACACATTTAAGAACCAATCAACTAGATTGAACGAGGTTGGCTAGTATTCACGTGGCTAATTGGATCTACATATACTCGTCAATGTTCGTAAATTATTATGTAATATGTTCGATATTACATGTTATGATGATTATCTCGTTTTACAGATTTACTCTGTCAATATTTTTATGTACTATCTTTTTACCGTCTCTAGAGTAAATGTTATGTGGATGAAAAATCAACTAACGAGATCTAAACATTAATAAGTTCTGTTATAAAATCAAATATTTTATTGCTATCCTCTTTCTAATAGCTCAATTAAATGCTAAACTTTATGAATATTCATGTATAATTTAAAAATATAGTCTCGTGAATGATGGAATTATTCTGAACTATATCCAATACACAACAAACTGCGGATTTAAGAATTGATCCACGCACATTCAATTCAAAAAGAACAAAACTCCCGATTTATTTCATTCCCCCAACCACATAATTTCATTTCATTTTAACCCCTCCACGCACATAATGATACAAAAAGTGTCCCATCACATTGCACGACATCGTTTTGGTTCACCCTCTCCCTCTATCTCTACAACCAACCACAATAGGATCTACGCTCTACAATCCGCCATTGAAATATTGCAGAAAAAACCTGAGTTTTGAGAATCAGGATCGGCCCTGCGCTGGCCCAGCCCGGCCCTGCCGACCGAGTGGGAGTTTGAGCGGGCAATGTGACTCGGGCCATCATCGATGGGAAAAGAACGATGAGCAAAGCTGGAGAACGAGAAGAAGACGAAGACTGTTTTCACGATTCCCTTGACCGGCTGCTTTCGTCATCCAACACCTCCTGCTCCTGCTCCCCCTCCAATTCGGATTCTGAAGAGGAACCCAACCCGAATTTCAGCTTCGGTGCATCGCCAGACAGCAATGCCGTCAGACCTGAACCGGTCCCCAGGTTTCCCAGGGGGGTGTTCCACAACTATGACCTTTGGATCTCCCAACCCTCCTCCGTTGAGGAACGTCGACTCCGCCTCCTGCACCGGATGGGCCTTACCAATGACCCCTCCCTCCTCCGCCACCGCCCTTCCCTCGCGCCCTCCGCCCGACCAGAATTCTTTAACCGATCCATCTCTTCTGATCTCTTGATAAACCCTGGTGAGACCTTTTCTTACGTCGAGAATAATAAAAACAATTCCAAGACTCCTAGAGATAGTGATATCGTTAATAATACTGATTATGATAATGATAATAGTAGAGTATCTGGGATTGTCCGATCAAAATCGGAGGGGGAGTGTAACTCGAGTTCTGAAATTCATCTGATTAATTCAACTTCTACTGCCTCACCAGTCAATGAGGGTACTGGTGGGATTTGTTTATCTGTAAATAATGATCATCAGAGCCATAGACAAAGCTGCCATGACAATGTCAAGAAATCAAGAAGCCACAATAGTTTGCCCGTGAGCAGTGTGGTTTCCCCAAATAAGCCGCCGAAAGGGAAGATTAGAACGGATTCCATGCGTAATGGGAGCTTTAGTGAATCTTTACCAGTTTTGGGGAATGAGGAGTTGGACAAGGAGAGTACTGGGGCAGACAATGTTAGTGCAGTGTGTATGATAAAGAATCTGGATAATGGGAAGGAGTTTGTGGTGAATGAGGTGAGGGAGGATGGGATGTGGAAAAAGATTAAGGAAGTGGATACAGGGAGACAGTTGACCATGGAAGAGTTCTCTGAGATGTGTGTCGGGACATCTCCCATCGTGCAAGAGTTACTGAGGAGGCAGAATGTGGAGGATGGGAACAAGGATGATCTGTCTGCAAATGCGAATGGGGGCTTTGGGGGTGGATCTATGTTGAAGAAGAGAGGTAGTTGGTTGAAGAGCATAAAAAATGTAGCGAGTTCTGTCACAGGGCATAAGGAGAGACGTAGTAGTGACGAGAGGGATACATCATCCGAGAAAGGTGGGAGGAGATCGAGCTCCGCTACAGATGATAGCCAGGATATTTCTTTTCATGGGCCTGAAAGAATTCGGGTTCGACAATATGGGAAGTCTGTCAAAGAACTTACGGCAGTATACAAGAGCCAGGAGATACAGGCACACAATGGGTCAATTTGGACTATAAAGTTTAGTTTGGACGGCAAGTATCTTGCTAGTGCTGGTGAGGACTGCGCGATCTACGTGTGGCAGGTTTCCGAAACAGAGAGGAAGGGTGATTTGTTGTTGGATAAACTGGAAGACTGGAATTTTAATCTTCTGTTTCAGGCTAATGGATCACCAGAGCCTTCGTCAATGTCACCAAAATTAGACAGCCATTCAGAGAAGAGGAGAAGAGGGAGATCGTCTATGAGCAGAAAATCGGTGAGCTTTGAACAGAATTTGGTTCCAGAGACGATTTTTGCCCTTTCGGAGAAACCTATCTGTTCATTTCAGGGACATCTGGATGATGTGTTGAATCTATCGTGGTCCAAGTCACAGGTTAGTTTTCAAATTCCTAGAGATGTTTTATTCTGCCCTTCCATCAATTTGAGAAACAAGTTGGAGTTTTCCTTATTTTTTATTTACGGTTGAAAACTGAAATTGCTCGTGTCATTCAAATAACAAAACACAAAACACGCAAAGATTATTAGACTCTTAAAAAATCTGTTCATGCAATGTAGACAACGTCTTGCTATCTGTATAAGAAGGACGGCACATAGTCGAGCTTATCAATCTTCCATTATCCACAAGATTTATCTTACATTAGTTTTACTGATCAAGTAGTCATACCCAGGAGTACAGTTTATTTTTGGTATTCAAGTGAATAAGCAATGATGTTTCCCGGCAAGGAAATAATAAGAAGTCAATAAGAGACTCTATCCGCCATGTTTAGTTAGAATTTCAAAATGGAGCAATAATAAATTGATCGCAGGGTTTGTGGGACTTGCTATGATATCTGATATTTTTTATTTTCTTGAAAGTTGAATCTACATTGAAACAATTTTTTGTTCATTTATTAAGTCTAAAGCAACCCATCACGTGTTTCGGTATCTTTGTAATTTTCTTTTAGTGGTTCCAAACAGTAGGCAATTTGTTGATTGAGAAGTTAAGTGATACATAAGGTTTTTATCATTATTGCGCTCGAAGAATTTCAAGCTAATTGAAGTCATGATATGGCTTATGAAAACAATGCTCCAAAAATAAATGCTGTAAGCATTTTTTTGGATGTTGTGTCTTCCCTGGTTCATTCATGCATTGGTCAGTCAGAGAACTGCTTCAGAGCACCTACTCTGTAGATGACATGTTTATAAAATTTAAAAAGCATGTACTATATGTTATTCAGCAATTAAAATTCCTAAAGGTATGGGAGGTTGTAAGCCTTGTTTGAGATGCCTAGTGGCTTCCATCCTCATGAAATATTATAACGGACTTGATATGCGAGGTTAATTGTCAAGTATTCTCTGATACATTATAGATTGTGTGTGATGAAATTGAAATTCATAACTTATATGAGGTACACTTGTGGGGATCCCCATGTCTTCCTTCGGCCTCCTGCCCCTACTCGAAGAAAAAGCCAAAAAATGAACTTGATAAAAAATATTCATTCTGCTTGAGTTTAACAGGCTGGTGCAGAGATACCAAATGACCTGTGAATAACATGCAGGGTGCCTTGGGAAAAGTATATAGCTTCTTGTTTAATATCATCACATATCTGATCTAGATAGTTAATGTTCCTCATAATATAATGGTTTGGACTTCACTTGATATGTTATTCCATTGCAATACAAATTTCCAAGGTTTAATATACAGATGAATCATATTGAAGAAGCTAACTATAAATTTCTAATCCTGCCCGAAATCCATAGACGGGAAAAAAACAAAATGAGCAGGTCATGAGCGTGTTTGGCTAAGTTAAAAAAAAGTAAATGTTTGCATCTCCGAACAGGTTTAGATGACTTACTTTCTTTTTATTTTAAGTAAATTTTTTTTACTTTTTTGAAGTAATTATTACATTTTTGTCAGGATTAACTTTTTTCTAACTTTGATCAATAAAAGAATAACTTATATGAAAACTTACTTATTTACTTATAAGTAAACTTTTTATGCTTAGCCTGGCCTCTAAATCAGGCAGGTTATTCCCACGAGAACTTTTATTGAAGTTACACATGTGATGCAGTGACAAATATATGTCTTGAATAAGATAGTAAAACTCCTTTGACATGACTATAACAATTGCAGGAGTTTTCACTTAATACATATTTAAGTGTTCCCTTGTGAAGATAACAAGAGTGAAACTGAAGTGAGTGCTTAGCAAGTAGCTCAAGGTTTAGTATTTAAACTCCATTATTTGAAAAGGGAAAAGGGAATGAACCTGAAGTTGCAAGGTAGATTATGAAGTGCAGAAATATTTTCTTTTTCTGTTGTTTGGTTTAAGTTAGAACACCATGATACGAGTGTATGACTTGTTGAAGAGAAGGAAGATTGGTTTATGATTTCAATTTGCGTAAGGTTTTTAGATGTATGTTACCCAAAAAACGGTGATGAGTGGCAATTTTCCAAAAGAAAAGTAACCAGGGGCAATATTTGTTGGCTACTAAGAAAATTAGAGCTGATACTATTTTGTTGATTAACCTGTTGGCTGGAAGTTTGCTATGTGCTAATAGTTTGATATGAAGAAATGTCTGATAAGTAGGTGTACAAGTTATTTCCCTTTTCTGAACGTTATTCCCCGGTCTCTTTTCGTGTTATTGAGTGATGGGGATGTGACATGTGCTTCTATAGGTCAAACAAATAACTTGTTTTCTTATGTGTGAATTATAGTGAGTTTAATAACAAACGAGTTTTTTGTGTTCTCAAGAAAAATGATGGTTTGGCTTGTCTTTCCTTATTCATTCACAATAAAAGAGAAGCCATTAGTTGATGTGCAAGATTGCTTATAACTGTAACATTTTAGGCCTCATGATTCTGTGGAGTTCACCCCTTTCTTGTCTAGGAACATTTTAGATATTCCAGATTTGTTGTTCTCAATGTTAAGTAGTGGTAGAGTCTTCTCTTGCTTGTTAACATTCTTACTGATCTCCATTTTTTAAATACCACATTCTTCCATAAGAAATCACTTTTCACCTCTTCATTTATGTTTCCCTTCACCTAATTGATTGCATGCATTTAAGTTGAGCACTTGCAAAGGTTTAGTCAAGACATCTCACTTATGGCTTTCTTTTCTCTCCAGCAATTGCTCTCTTCTTCAATGGATAAAACAGTGCGGCTGTGGGACTTGTCAAGCAAGTCCTGTTTAAAGATTTTTTCGCACAGTGACTATGGTAATTATCTGCATTCTATATTACTTTTTCGAATTTTTTTTTGTTTTTAAATTTAGAAAAGTTATTTCCCTCAATGCTTATTTCATTTTTGTTCTTTTTTGGGAGGGGTGGGGGTGTTGGTGGGGTAGCAGACTGATCTAAAGGTATTGGTTAGCAGACTGATCTAAAGGTATTGTTGAGATATTACCTTACTGGACAAGTTTTTTTAATCTCAATAGTCTTTATGCTATAAAGTTTACGGTTCCTGCCAAAACTTTAATCTATTGAAAAGCGAAGAGGGGTGGGAGGATGGATTCTCTCTTCTTGGATTTGTCCTTTTAAGCCACGCATATAAGCAGCTGGATATGTACCAATGATATGCCAATTTTTGTGCTTGTGAAGCTGTATGGGAAGTCTGGTACCTGTTGGAAGCAAAGGGCACTTGGGACTTTTCAGCTACTATTCTTGTTGGGGTTTTCCTTTGGTGACAGTAAGGGATGAGGGAAAGGAGTTTTGGAGGATTGAGAAGAGTTGTTGGAAGGAGACCAGAGAAGATAACAAAGAGTTGCTATTTTTCCAATGGGATCCTATAAAAAGATTGTTTTGGGGGAGACACAACTTATCTAAAGGATATAAGATCTTGATATATCTACAGGAACATGGTTAAACAAAGAAAAACAAGCTGGAGACAAACCTAAATATGAAAGTTGGTTTACAAGGTTGACTTAAACGATCAGATTCTGTTCTTGAGATGGTCTTAGTTGTGCACTTCAGGATTGAAACAGTTCAGTAACTGATAGGGTTATTATTGAGATTTTCATGCTTATGAATTGTTCAATAGTGATTTGCATAACGTCATAGCATCTGTATTTCTTGTGTAATATTATGCTTATGGTACTTTTCCNTGAGATTTTCATGCTTATGAATTGTTCAATAGTGATTTGCATAACGTCATAGCATCTGTATTTCTTGTGTAATATTATGCTTATGGTACTTTTCCATCCCAATATGCCTGAATTTTTTTAATCCCTGTATGCCTGAATTCTCTTTCTTTCCTGTATGCCTGAACTCCACATAGTTATATAACTTTTGACACATTGCTACTTCTAGTTGAATGAATATGGTTAAATCATAATTCATCAATTGACTGATTACAATGTCTTCTGGATTTCCCTTGACACAGTAACCTGCATCCAGTTTAATCCTGTTGATGATAGATACTTCATCAGTGGATCTCTGGATGGCAAGGTGCGTATATGGAGCATTCCTGATCACCAGGTTGTTGATTGGAGTGATCTGCATGAAATGGTCACTGCAGCTTGCTATAGACCAGATGGCCAGGTTTGGTACCGTAATTATTGTAACTACTACTTGATTTATGTTCTCAGTAAGTTAGAGCATGAATGCTTACCTTATGGACATGCTCCTGTTGTTAAAGATATTGTTGTTGATGTTGAAGGGTGCACTAGTTGGCTCATACAAGGGGAGTTGCCGCTTATACGACACAACAGGTTTGAGATTATAACTTCATGTTAATTAAATGAAACATTCTGTTCAAGGGTGCACCTTTTATTTATGTGCTTTCCTGTTTCCAGAAAATAAATTACAGCAAAAATGTCAGATCAATCTGGAGAATAAGAAGAAGAAATCTCATCATAAGAAAATTACCGGTTTCCAGGTAATTAATTCAATGGATATTCGCACTGTATGCACTTTTATTTTCTTTAGACCAGCTTCTTTAGCCGCACATGGCCTTTTCTTATTTTTGAGAAATGAAGTGCACGTCCATCTAGTCTTATGATTAGTGATATTTTTCTTGGAACAGTTTTCACCAGGAAGTTCATCAGAAGTTCTCATTACATCTGCAGATTCACGAATTCGAGTTGTGGATGGTGTTGATCAAAAAAATCTTGTTCACAAGTTCAAAGGTATGCAACCACACTGCATTACAGTTGCGCGAGTACTTGAAAGTGGGAGAGGATTCTCCTAAATTCTTACAGTTGTAGTTGTTGGTAATTTGTGGAAGTTCGTGACAGTTGTAACTTCTGAAGGCATTTGGTTTTGCAATGTGATCGTTCTTACTTTTCAAATTTGTTAGTGTGGTCATTGCAGTTTATTTCTGGCTAACTCATAAGAATTACTGTTTAGTTTTCACATTTGGGATCGAGATACATAGATCATTGGTGCGTCCTATCAGTGAATGCGGTTTGTTTTGCTGAGTCGAATATATTCTATTTTAAATCCAGCAACTTCACCCAAGAAGTAAGCCGAGTACACCAGTGATCATTGAATCTTTTAAAAATTCTCATATTTTTTATCCAGCCCCAGTATCTGAATAGATTCCCCTTGTCAGATCGTCATTTGCATCTAGGTTTGCATTGTCCTATATTATTTGCGCTTACAGAATGTGAACCTTATTTAGCTTTGATCTAAATCACTTTGTTACTCCAGGACTTCTTTTGGAGGCCTTATTTCGAGTTCAGATACTTGGCGAGAGCTTGTTAGTGTTAGCTATTACAACTACATACTATAATTAAAACCTGAAAATGTCATCTTTTTGAGGGAGTAAAGCATTTCTTTTTTAATTCTTTGTTTTGCTGTTTTCAAGAGAGTTCAATTTTACCTATTCTGGTAGTAACTAGCAACTGTTTGAAGCCATTGTTGGGGGCTATCCCTATGCCAAATTGTGTATCATTTGAAGATTTTCAAATCTTGTAGCCAACAACAGATCTTCTGCTGAATCATTGACAGGGTTTCATAACACAAACAGCCAAATCTCAGCCTCCATTACGGCAAATGGAAGATATGTAATATGTGCCAGCGATGATTCTTCTGTTTACATCTGGAAGCATGAAGGTGAATCACGACCGAATAGAAACAAAGGTGTAACTGTGACCCAGTCTTTCGAGCATTTTCACTGTCAAGATGTATCAGTGGCGATCCCTTGGCCTGGTATTGCTGACACCTGGGGATTTCAAGATACTTGTTCTGGAGGGCAAGATGGTCATTTCGATGAGGTTTCAACAGACAACCATCCACCCACACCAGTTGAAGAGACTAATGGTAACGAGAGCTCCCCATTGGGATCTAGGGGCAGTGGTAGTCCACTTAACGGGATTATTTCTAGTGCTACAAACAGCTGCCTCTTTGATAGAATAGGAACATGGCCGGAAGAAAAGTTTCTTTCTGCTTGTAAGAATCACAGTCCTCGTGTTAGTGTTGACTTCTCCAATGGGCTTATCCAAAACAGGTCAGCTTGGGGTATGGTCATTGTAACTGCAGGCCTTAGGGGGGAAATCAGGACTTTCCAGAATTTTGGATTGCCAGTTCGAATTTAAGGTTGGATTTGATGAAATCTGTACAGATGTCCGGTGAGAATATGTGATATAAGTGAGTTTTCTTTGTTTCTTGTGCTTGTGCCGGTTGGATTTGGGACTCGCTCTAGGAGCCTGCCTGACTTGGCATTGAAAAAGGATGAAAAAAATGAAAGAAAAAAAAAAGTGAAGGAGATTTTAAGGAACCGATTTATTTTCTATAATCGGCAATTGTAGAGTTACGAGCATGATAATCTAAACAAAATTCTTTAGCAATTCATTTAATTTTATCCTGGCAGTGTATACTGGCATGGAACTGGGAGTGTGGTAGTTTATGTGATAGGCAGGCATTTCAAGTTCACGATCAATTTAGTGTACATTCCTCTGTAACATGGTTTTGTGATTCAGTATTGTCCACAACCAAACGTGTTATCGAAATAGTTTTCTTTCTTTTTATATATGTACATATTCCTGAAGATTTTGATTTACATTTTAATCTTTGCAAGTCATGTACTTGCTATTTATTCACGTTCAACGATTGCCTAAATACGTCTTTACGCTGTCAAGTAGACACAATATCGAGTAAAATTATTCGCTAACACAAATAGCTACAGCTAGTCTTGTGTAATAACCGCGTCAAGTAAATAAAACACAAACTTGTCTCAATGGACAACGAGAACTTGAATCCATGCACAGGCAGAGACCAAGCGCCAAATTCTGGGAGTTGAAGAATGTCATGTACTTCCCCATAGAATTATCATATCCATGTTGTGATTTCATGTACAAAACTGCCGTCAATTTTGTCAAATATATGCCAACTTCCTTGTATATATACAACAGCAGAAGTTTTGAAAGCTTCAGACTAATTCGATATAACTCTCACCCGAGTTTATCAGTGGTTCTACAGGCTGCTTCTCTGCTCCCTTTCAGCATTCTCCATTCAAAAAGAGGTTAGTTTTCCCGTGTTCTGTACTGCCTTCGATAGTTTTTACCATTGCTAAATAGCACGCTGCGTGCGGTAGATACTTGACTGACTGCTGTGCGCGCATCAGTTAAGGATTCGAGCCTCTTTGGAGTTTCACTTGCAGAACCTGCAAAAAACTTACTTTAGTTCCTTCGCATTGAAGAGCAAGGTGCGTGATTCAAATATTCATGAATATATTGAGAATTGGCGGATTGGTACTTTTGCAGAGAGAATTCCGTCCAAGAAAGTCATTCGCGGTGGTTATGGCTCAAGCAGTAGTTACAACTCCAGCCATCATGTAATGGCTTAAAATAAGGGAACTTAGAGAGAGACTTGTTGATTTGGAT
>CAIGRS010223831.1:0-12479 GCA_903798395.1 Fraxinus floribunda | reverse complement strand
CACTTGCAATCAACAAGGGATTTACTTGCAGCTTTATGAACTAATGTCTAGGTTCCATTTTTAATCAAGGAGTCCATTTCATCATTCACAGCAGCCTGCCAGTCCTTAGATTGCTAGTTGGAAATAGCCTATTCATAAGATTTTAACTCTCTAAAGACTAGGTCATGATAGGAAAGCAAAGCAAATGATAGGTAATCTCTATACCTAACATGCTCTCTTATATATCTCCTAACTCTATCTCTTGCCAATTGATAATCATTTACATCACTCACTTGTTCTTCTAAATTTTCTTGACCTCACCCTCTTTTCCAACATCTAAAAATCAGCATTTTCAAGTTCAACATCAACCTGTTCAAAATCAACAAATTCAGATGGCATACCAAGCTCCACCCGCAACTTGGTTTTATCTCATTCTTTCTCTTCAAGTAGTCTATTAGGCTATCATCTTTCAAATCGGGCATGTTGAACTCATCAAAAGTAGCATCACTACTTGTGATACTTAAAACCTCTAAACTCTCTACTCTAAAGCCTATAACCTTTAACCCCATCAGAATGACCCAAGAAAACACATTTCTGGGCCCTAGGCTCTAATTTTCCTATATTTTGATTGTTCTTCAAGTGTTTTATCACCTACAACATTTGAATGGGTTCTATTAACTATGTAAGTGGTTGTCATTAAGGATTCCACCCAGAAAGGTTTAGGTACACCTAAACCAACCAGCAGGCACCTCACCTTATCTAATAAGGTTTTATTCATCCTCTCAGCCATTCCATTCTGCTAAGGGGTATAAGGAGCTATTTTATGTCTCCTAATCCCATTTTCAGTACAAAACTGATCAAACTCAGAATTACAAAACTCAAGACCATTGTCAATCCTAAAAGTCTTAATTTTCTTTCTGGTTTGGTTCTCTATTAACACTTTCCAAGTTTTAAACTTCCCAAAGGTTTCAGATTTATGTTTTGACATGTAAACCCAAGCATTTCTTGAATAGTCATCAATCAAGGAAAGAAAGTATACATTTCATCCTTGAAAGATAGCAGATGAAGGCCCCCATAAATCAGAAAGCATATATTCAAGAACAGAGGTAGATTTATGCTTTCCAGTGTTAAAATGTAGTCTGTGCTGTTTCCTTAAAGTGCAGTTTTTACAAAAAGGAACTCTAGATATAAAGTCCTTCTCAAAAACTCATTTATTATAAAGGATATGTATGCCTTTTTCACCTATATGAGCTAATCTCTTGTGCCACTTTAGAGTGGCATCAAGTTCAGCATTGAAAGACTCAGCCATGTAATCAACTACAGCACTAGCCTTAACTACATAAATCTCATTTCTTTGAACACATTTAAACATCACAAGTGATCCTCTCATCACCTTCAACAATCCATCACTAACCTTACCTTGTAAACATAAATCATCCAAGTTTCCCATTGAAATCAGGTTCCTGTTCAATTCAGGAACATATCTTACTCTTTCAAAGGTAAAAATATACCCATTTTTAAATTTCAATGTCATACTTCCAATGCCTTCAACTCTGCAAGCAATGTTGTTTCCCATGACTACTTCTCCTCTATTAACCTTCTTAAAGGAGTCAAACCAATACGAGTCGTGGAAGGTGAAACCGTAATCCAAGATTCATTCTTGGATCTGATTTCATTCATTAACAACATTGACAGAATCACAATCAAATGAAGGTTCAGTCACTACATAAACATCAGCAGTATTAGAATCAGTATGTTCAACTACATTCCCTTCATCAATCCCTTTTTCCTTTTTGTTCATCTTTCTTTTTATAACAATATTCTATAAAGTGTCCAGTTTTCCCACACCCATAGAATTTCTTGTTTCTAGTCTTTGAGTTAGACATGCCCATACTCTTAAACTTCTTTTTATTATTATTTCCTTGATTATTAAAACCTTCTTGGTTTCCACTAAACCTGTTCTGGGTCCTTCCCCTAACAAACAGAGTCTCAGGCCCAACATTCTCTCTCTCTACCCTGAGTTCAAGCTCTCCACTTCTCAAAGAGTTTATAACTATCTTAGGTGTAAGGGTATCTCTACCATATTTTATGGCAGCCTTAACCTCTCTATAGGTATCAAGAATGGCATTCAATAACGCTATAGCCTTATACTCATCAGAGACTTTATCACCAGCATTGGTGATATCTTAAACTGACTTATTGAAGGTATCAAGATTGTCTTCTATATCCTTAGAGGTGTCTAACCTAAAGCTAAACAATATCTCCAACAGAAACAACTTATTGGGTAAGGACTTAACTAGGTAGAGCTTCTCTAATTCATCCCATAAAACCTTAGTAGACAACTGTCCGGGAAACCATATTTTTTAGTGGTCTTTTAGATGTAGTGATAACATGGTTAATGTACCATTTTGCACCGACAATGTCAATCTGTTGACCTCGAAAAATGCGTCAATATAATTTCAATTATTTCCACATAGACGTCACCCACATAATTGAACACCTCGTTAGAAGCAGAGGTCGTCGGTCAAGAAAAATGTTCGGCGACAGTTTGCACTCCAACTGTCAAATCAACAACCGAACAAAAGAAAAATGAGCGCAAGAGACAAGAAAAGCGATTTGGTTAGGATTAGAATACATACCATTTAGGGAAAGGGGATTTGGCTAGGAAAATGTAAATGGGTCAAGTGGTTAATGGGTTGAACTCAAGATGTAATTGTTTAATTAAAATATGTCCAACCAATTGGATAGTCAATGCCACGTTGGCATATATGAGACTCTTTCCATCTAAGCATTTCACGTAATTTATACTACATAATTTATAGGTTTAACAATGACAAATTGATGTTTCTTTAGCCCTTCCTTTAAACTTCATTGAAGGTTTCTACAGATCCCCATTTTCCAAAATTTTCCACACTGCTTTGGTTAGATTTTCTTTTCCACATTTGTCTTTTGGCACATCTTTTACCACCAAGACTTTGAATTTTCATAATTCAAAGGAAGGACAACTCTATATAAATGGGAGTGTCCCAGTGATCCCAGCTATGCGTTTAGTTTGTGTTAAAAGTTGTTGGTTGTATTCGATTGACCCAACCTTATATCTATACTCCTAATCATTCTATGCACTTATCCCTCGACCCAACCTAATATTCCTATATAGCAAGAATTCTTAGGGTGCCTTAATCGGTGCACAAGAGAGGTGTGAGGAAAGAACTTGTATCGATCTTTCTGTTGTAGGCCAAGTAGCATAAATCTCACACGTCGAAGGTGAACCAGCGTATAATAAAAGAACCTCTTTTCTTGATATCATTATTGAAACAATCCTAATGTGTTATGAATTCTGTTTTGCAGGGTTTTGTTCATCTGGGATCAAGAACTTGAAGTTCTTGCTGGAGATAATAAATGGGGCTTTCTCTTTCATTACTTTCATCATCATGGAATGAAATTTTGGACCATCTGTTTTATGATTTAACAGACAATGTAGAAACATTTATTGCCAGATCAATAAGTTTTGGAAGCAAAGGTGGAGAACTAATCATGATGAAAACACTCAGCTTCAAGACAATTGATATGGATAAACCCCCAAAATCTGAAAAAGAAAGGATAAAATCGCATGTTCCTTTGAGAAAATTGGTTGTAGACGATGAGAATGAAACCTCAGATTATTCAAAAGTAGAAAAGCTGAAACCCGAGATTTCGGTTCCTGTTCAAGAACCGTTCGTGTTTTCTTCTCCAAGACCGGTTAACGAACTGAATTCTGCTGCTACAACGCTTCAGAAAGTTTACAAGAGTTACCGGACGAGAAGGAACCTTGCAGATTGTGCAGTTATTGTTGAAGAGCTCTGGTCTGTACCATAAGAACTTTTTAATGCTGTTACAAAGATTATCTGTCCTTTATGGGAATTTCTCAATTCATTCTATGTTGTAGGTGGAAAACCTTGGATTCTGCAGCTTTGAATCAGAGCTCGATATCGTTCTTCAACAAAGTTGAACCCGAAACTGCTGTGTCCCGGTGGGCTCGTGCTAAGACAAGGGCTGCTAAGGTAAGTTATAGTCACAACTTAAATGTACAAATACCGTCATAGGGAGAAATTATAGGCTCGATCTTAACCCAAGTGATGTTTGTATTCTCATAGGTCGGCAAAGGCTTATCCAAGGATGAGAAAGCTCGGAAACTAGCTCTACAACATTGGCTTGAAGCTGTAAGCCCCAACACTCATCCATAAATTTGTTTGATACTATATTTCTAGGTTCATACCATTCTAACATCCAAAAAGGTTCCACTTACACATAAGACCTGTTGGGTTGGGTGGCTGGGCTAGCAACCCTCGTTGCCTGTGTACCCATACTGGTTTGCTATGCTACCCACCACATAACCATATCAATCATCTGACAGTTCCTCGTCTCTTTCCCGCAGATTGACCCTCGTCATCGCTATGGACACAACTTACACTTCTACTACGACGTATGGTCGGAGAGCAGAAGTCTCCAACCATTCTTCTATTGGTAAGACTTTTACTTAGAGAAACACCACATCCACATGAAACTGCTTTCTATTTTTGACCTTGAGTTAACTGCCTTACCTTGTACCTTGAAGGTTGGATGTTGGTGATGGTAAGGAAGTAAATCTTGAAATTTGCCCCCGAGTCAATCTGCAACGTCAATGCATTGAATATCTAGGCCCTGTAAGCTTTATTACATTTATCTCACTAAATTTTTCCAAAATAATTCTGTCTTAACAGTGACTATTGTCTATTACTGTAGTTCGCTTATTTTTATTTTTAATCATACTATATACACATTTTCTATATTGTGGATAAGTGTGTTTTGATAAATGTTGTCAAGAGTTTGACCCGAAAAACTGAGATTCGGCGACAACTGGTCTGGTTGTTATTTAAAAAAATATAAAACCTGGTATTAAATACGGCAAATCAAGCGGTTAACCAGACAGTTTCACCAAGTCGATGCCCGGACTTCGACCCTTGACCCTCTCCCATGGTCTTAAAACATAGAATATATGTCATTGCATGGATTTATTCTAATTTCAGGTCTATTTGATTAATAATACACATTAGTGAATCATTTGCCTGTATGACAATGTTCTTTTCCAACCTTTTATCTCATAGAATGAGAGAGAAGCATATGAAGTGATTGTAAATGAAGGGAAATTAGCATACAAACAAAGTGGAATTCTCTTGAATACAGCTGAAGGCTCAAAATGGATTTTTGTCCTCAGTACAACAAGAACTCTATATGTAGCACAGAAGAGAAAAAGTGTTTTTCAGCACTCCAGTTTTCTTTCTGGTGCAGCTACAACAGCTGCTGGTAGATTAGTTGCTCATCATGGTACTCTAGAGGTACAACTTATTACTTATGGACATCTACGTATAATTATTTGATTATTTTACTTTGTTCGTCTATATTTAGTGCGCGCTTATCGTTCTTGTTTTCCTCAGGCAATATGGCCATACAGCGGTCACTATCTTCCGACTGAAGATAATTTCAAGGAATTCATCATGTTTCTTGAGGAGAATAATGTAGATTTAACAAACGTTAAGGTATTCCACTATAACCCATCTGGCCATAGTGCATCCTGAAAGTAAGAAAATAGCAAAACATAAAAAAATTTGTTGTAATTGAGGCACGTATTGGTAATATTTGATATTTTTCCACTTTATCCACAGAGGTGTGCAATAGATGATGACAGGACCTCATTTAAGGCAGATGCTATCAAAGTTGAGGAAACTCATGAAGGCAATACATCAATCAAGATAGCTACTACAGAAGCACCCAAACTTGACTTGGCCAAGACTTTATCTTGCAAGTGGACTACTGGAGTTGGGCCCCGCATTGGATGTGTTCGAGACTACCCAATGGAGCTTCAGTCTGAGGCACTAGAAAGAGTAAATTTATCACCTACAATAACATCAGACAACCCAGAGAGTTGTTTGCCTATCCCATCTCCGCGACCAAGCCCAAAAATAAGAATGTCACCTCGACTTGCATATATGGGACTTCCTAGCTCAAGGGCGTCTCTCCATAGTCCATTCCAAGTCAAATTTTAGCTTCTAGTCAAGTGGTGGCACACACATGCCAGTTCTCTTCCAATCAAATGCCGACAATAGAATAACATGACAGCTCATTATCACTTTCGCTATTTTTCATATAGTTACTAGGTCTACATTCTTGTTCCTTGATTCTTGTTTAACAAAACTTAACCACGGGGTTAAATGGCTCCTCTTTATGCAAGTTCAATTTTTTTACTACCATAAATTAAGGAATAAATGGTCAAAATATTGTTTCCATTTCATCCCGTGGGCTTAAAGTGGTTCAAATAACACTCATTGAGCCTTGACCATTTGTGGCCCTTAGATTTAAACAATGGTTGAGATCTAATGATATGAGATATTTTTTGGGCATTGACTTTGAAATTCAAATGTTTGGCTTCTCTCATACGTTTTGCACCCTTTTCTCTTTCTCACTATTTGTTTGGACCATCCCTTTTCATTTTTAAGTGAGCAGAGAGTTAGTTTCATCTTCTTCCTTCTTTGATTTATCCCAAATATGACTTCTTGTAGCTTGTAGACTTGAGATTATTATGCAATACTCAAGTTTGAAATAGTAGTTGAGTGAGGACTAATTTCTCGCAAGGTTTGAACTCGATTTTGGTGGTAGGAACTCGACTTTTTGGTAGATTCTTGAATCGATGACCCAAGTCGAGTCTTGAGTGTTCTTGATCGGTTCTCTACTCTCTATGGATGGTGATTTTGCAAGCCATGAAGGCTATTCCTGAGCCTAGATATTCTATCATTTTTGGCCAGTCAAAAGGGAAGTAGCATTTCAGTTTTCATGTTCTATCTATGATTTCTTTATGCATTATCAATGTTAGTTTTACATTGCGGCTATTGTGAGCATGATTAAATCTGTTGAAGGGTTTAAGACTGTTGTAGTGGACATTTGGTGATTATAACTGCTCGTGATTAATATTCTGGAGGTTTTAATATCAATGTTATGCTATTTTCCGACACATCCTATTTGTGTTACCTTCTTTTTCGTTCAATAAACAAGAAAGAGGAATCATTCTATTTTCCATTCTACTTTTCTGTTCAAGGGTACGGAATTTTGGTCATTTTTATTCTGTAGGTATATGCTAATAACTTTAACAGGCACAAGATTTCATTAATGGGAAAAATATAACATGCCCGCTCAAATACTTCATTAATTTATTCATAGTACAAAAATATAACATGCCCGCTCAAATACTTCAAGGCATAGAAGAAATGCTTTTTATATGCAGTACACATTACATGGCCAAAAACAAATTACTTCGTACTTCTTATCTTATTCACAAGTATATATCATTGCCAAAACATGAGAGCCACGGCGCACCTGATAATATACTGAACACTTGAAGGATTTCGACTTCCTTGCTACTTTAACCAAATTCTACACTCAGCAGACAACGTACAAAAAACTAAAAACTGTAGAAATGAATCCCGTTTGAGCCACATTATAATGAGAATGAGAATGAAAAATATAGTCGTTATGGGCCCCAAACAAAAGATAGAGAGTTTAAATTTTAATGTTGATGTGATGATTAACGATCATATTTTTCATTTTAATGAACAAAAAATGTGGCTCAAACAGGGCCCTAGACTCCATCTTCGAAGGGATGCACAAGATTGGCCTCAGAACATTAAGGGGTTCGTCTATAGATATACAAGATCAGAATCCTCACCCCAATTCTGTGTTTTTGCTAAAATATAGTTCACCTCCGCATCAACTTCAGGCCAATCACCTACTAAAGCTTCTTCCATTTAATTACCACTCGAAAGATCTTCACTAAGCAAGACTTCCAACGTATCCTCGGTAACAGGATTTGAGCTGCTACCACTGCTCGATTCGCAATCCACAACAGTGGAAAATAAAGTTTCCAGCTCCAATTCGGTGTTAGTAAGCTCATCGCCGTCATGGCCTGTGTAGTTTAAAGACGGGCTCATGGCAAGCCTCCTCTTCCGTCCTGTTTCAATGCGCTGTTTCTCATTCTTCTGAATGTATTTGTCAATATACTGCTGGGTAAAAGTAGGTTTCCCGAAGGCTCTAGCAAGAAACCTCATCATATGTTGTTGCTTCTTCTCAGTGTTCTGCATTTTTTCCTCCAATACCATAATGTGATCCCTTGAATTTTGCTGCTGCTGATTAAGCTTTATAATTTCCATCGTCAACACATTCCGGTCAGTTCTCAGTCTTTCAAGTTCTTCTTCCCCGCCAAAGTGCCCTAACTTGGCACACGGATCTCCACCTCGTCGTCTCAAGTTCTCGACATTTCTTCTCCTCTTGATAGTCTTGAGGAGATGCTTCTGTCCGCCCAAAAAGCTCTCATTTGCAAATTCCCATCGATCCGGATCCACTTTTTTAAAACCCTACAATATGTAATAATTCTGAATTGTCAGACAAACCTAGAAGCCTAATCAAAAGTACTTCAAATGATAATCCATAAACCTCAGAACAGAGCAAACAACCTAGCTTGTCTCTTCCACATAATAACATGCCAGATCCAACATGTGACTGTCAAACTCAAGAACAGAAGCTTACCAAAATAAAAAAAGAGGGAAAATTGCTTCAACGGTCCCTAATCTTTTCAATTTTTGCAGACTTTATCCTAACTTTCTATTTGTGCAAGCGAAAATCCCTAACCTTCCATAAATATGTAGGTGAGGTCCAAATTAACGGAAACCGTCTATAAAACCACCAATGGTCTGGAAAATACAAAAATAGATATTTTGACCATTTAAGCGTAGGCATTTTCGTCAATTCCATGACAACTTTATATTTTGCAATATAAATACAATTATATAATAAGGGATATTTAAATCAAAAAACAAAAAAATCAAACCAAAAGGATATCTTCTTCACCTCACCCCATCCCCACCCCAAAATCGAACATAGAAAACTTACCACCGCCAGCCAGTCAACCGACCATAGCCACCTATCTCACCGTAAACCATAAACTGCCGCCGCCGCCGCCACCACCAAACTAGCTTTTCCATTGTGGAGAGGAAGAAACCAAAACACAGCAAAAAGAAAAACCACCGAACATCAAAACCAGGAAACATTTGGAAATTAAGTTCTAGAAAGGACCGCGAAACATTTACACTCCAAAACCAGAAAAAGATTTAATCAAAATAAATAAATAAAAGAAGATCAAAATCAACACACAAGCCGACGGCCACCCAATCTAGAAAAACCATTGGCTATCCAATCTGCCGAAATTTCTTCCCTAGTCGGCAGCCTCAATCCATAAGCACATCCCATACAATTAATTGGGCAAAGAATAGCCAAAGGAGTCGCACGACCTAACCCCTCAAATCTCCACCTATGGTCACACCCATGGTCGCGCCTCAATGCCGGTGGTCTCGCCCATTTATGGTGGAATATAATCAAATCAAAAGATAGAGATGGGTTGGGTTGGGTTTTCAAGGCTTCGATGGGTTGGGTTTTCAGGGACTTCGATGGATGGTTGGGAGGGGGAAATTGACTAGGGTTTGATGATGGGATGGTGAAGGAAGACGGTGGTAGTCCGACGATATGACGGTGACGGCGGCGGTGGTTTGGATTATTGTTTGTGAAATTGGGTTGGGTTGGGGCAACTTTTTTTATAGTTTAATTGTTATTTTTAAATCAAAGGGAAATTTTGGTATGAACGAAAATGCCCCTACTTCAAATTGTCAAAATACCTACTTTTGTATTTTCTAGACCAACTGGCAGTTTTATAGACGGTTTCCATTAATTTGGACCTCGGCTATATATTTATGAAAGGTTAGAGACATTTGTTAACACAAATTGTAGGTTAAGATAAAGTCTGCAAAAAATTGAAAAGGTTAGGGAATGTTGCTGCAATTTTCCCTAAAAAGACAAACAAAGAGGTTACCAGGTCAAAACCTGGTAATGAAAACTGATAACTTTTAGAGAGATTCCCGCTGGATCCAGGCTTCAGATTCCAAGCTACAAACATAACTTTACAATTCAAGAATATGGAAAAAAGTTAAAACCATAACCAAAATCTAGCTTCATTCTGTAACATACAGGAAATAAGATAAAAACCACTTACTGAGGAAATGTGATACAAATTAAATGGAGATAAGGAAAAAAAAAAACACACACACAACACAGCACAATGCTTCGTGAAAAAGCTAAGGAAAAAATATATGCTAACAGCCAGATATCAAAGCAATTATAGAATAGACCAAGAGCTACTCGAGCACTTGAAAAAACAATCAATAATCAAAATATATTGACATGGCCCCAGCTTTAAAGGTCAAACTCGTAAAGAGTTTACATACCCAGTAAGATAGTAGCTCATTTTAGAAATTTAACCCTGGAATCCAGTGGGTCTATTGAGCTTTAGATGAAATCAATGGCTTGTTTGAACATTTTGGGCTCTAATAACATGTTGAACTATATAAAGGGAAGGAAATACATTTTATTCATTTATTTAAATTTAGCATTAACAAATCGCTCATAAAATTGATTGTAAGCTAGCCATTTATGTAGAATAGAAAAAGAGATTATTTATGGTTTGGAATAAGCATATCAAATATCCTGATTACGTTTATAGGTAACTAGCCAACCATATATGATGAAAGACTGCAGTTATTTACAGAGAGAAGAACGTCTAGAGTCTAATCGACTATGAATTTTACCAGACACTTAAAAACTAAAAACAACCCCACCCAAAAAAAAAAAGAAAAAAGGATAAAATACTAGTGGGATTTTAGAATTTATCAAGATCCTAACCCTACCACATATACTGCAAATGCAATAGTCTACTACGATAGCAAAAATCTGAAATTGAAATCAAACCATGTAAAATTACAACAATTCAGGCAGTCAAACGTTATGAAATTAAAAAAAATTTATGGGCTGCTGAAAATACTTACATACGTATTAAGCTGTCGAATGAAGCTAGAAAAATTGCTGTGCTTGAAGTACCTAGGCAGCAGAATAGTGGAAAATTTGTAAAAATCCCAAACAATAAAACTGTTTCTGGCCCTACTCCATGAAATCACTGAATTTGTTGAAGGATCCTCCACCATTTCAAAAGTCTTGGTTAGAAATGGAGGCGGCCCAACATCATACAATCCCTCCATTGGCGGTATAGCGCCACCAGTACTACTGCAGCATTCCTGTTCTAGCTTTACTTTCACGCCTTCCATTAGCTTAAAACTTTCTTGAAATACCGTCAAAATTTAGTCACAACGTAGAGATGCGAGTAAATTCAGTGCCGTGAAACAGAAACTGGGACATCACAAATTACTGTGGGTGGGCGGATAGTCGTGTATATATGGAGGTGGCGTGGAAAGTTCTAGGGATCTTTGGATTTTTGTCTGCTTTTGTAATCTAGGACATTGTAGTTGTTTATGGATTAGTTGAGAAATAGGCTAATTTCCCAAAAACAGTAACGATATTTATCACTGGAGATGTTACAACATTAATTTAAGCAACATCAAATATTATTGAATAAAAAATATAATTAAACAAATCACAGAATATCCCATAAATTAGCGTTCTAGCGCCATAACATTATTCTTTTCGAAATGGATTGCCACTCAGAGCATGCTTATTGGAGTTCAAATCATATTCAAGTTAATTAAATAATTTTAGTCCTAAAATTCATAACTTATTATTAACTCATTATCTACACATTTTATAAAATTTACGACTTATAAGATATACAATTGAACCTTAAATTCGAGCTCAGCGGTTTTTTAGTCCATCTTTTTATGTCCAAATCCAGACTTAGTCCCTGTTTGGGCCACATTTTTTTTCATTCTCATTCTTCTACTCATTTTCAACAACACATTCTCTAATAAATTAATATTTTCCATCACATCAATAATTTTTCCTTCTTTTTCAACCACATATTCCCCATCATATCAANTTTTCATTCTCATTCTTCTACTCATTTTCAACCACACATTCTTCAATAAAATAATATTTTACATCACATCAATAATTTTTCCTTCTTTTTCAACCACATATTCCCCATCACATCAACCAAAAAAATGCATTCTTTTAAAAATAATGTGCACCAAACGGGGGCTTAATAGCAAATTCTTAAAATATTCTAAAATTTACAGGAAAAAATAAAATAAAATATATAAATGGAGTGCCGTACCCCACTCCACCCCCTCCCCCTCGCTGTCACGTCCTCACTCCGTCTTAAATGTGGATCGGGACAAGAACGGGGTGGTAAAAATTTCTGCCATCCCTATAGTCTATTTTTTTTAGATATCAACTGTGTTGGAATCTTAGGATGATATGAGAATTAAAATGTGTGAATTGAAAAAATCTCGAATAGATGCATCAATTGGGCACGATTCTTCAAGTGTAAATGGTATGTATCAAAGAGTTGTTGCAAATGGGTGTGACATTTTAATAATGTGCGATCTAGACCATCAATTTTGAAATGGTATCGTCTAATAGTTGGAATTAATTTGGCC